>JADDOH010008095.1:0-115000 GCA_016648135.1 Agrypnia vestita | reverse complement strand
AGGTAATTATCAGGAACATACAAACCAATGCTCTGCATAATTTCAGGATTATCGATCATACCGCGCAACAATGGATAAAAATGCGTAATCAAATACACATTCCTTCTAGTCTCTAAACTATTGTAGCCAAGGATACCCTGAAGAAACTCGGTTGGGGAGAGCCAAGGATAATACCCGAACACTAATCCTCCGAGGCAGGGGCGTGCAGTGGGAACAAGAAACATGACTCTTTCCTAAGCATATATTTTGAGAGTAAACCGAAATAAGAGATATATCTCATAATATTCAAATCACAATAATTAACATTTTATTCTAATTTTAATATTTCGTAATACTCTGCCAGATAAATATTTAATATCGATATTTTTTTCCCAAATATACGGTTAAATAAAAGTCATGCTTCTTGTTCCCACTGCACGCGCCTGCTCCGAGGATCCATTGAGTGTTGGAGTGACGGATTACTCTAGACTGACTGTTACAAAGTGCAGAGGTCAATGCTGGAGGAGGTCAAGGTTCAAGTCGAGCGAAAGCGTGGAACAGTTGTAATATCAATTTTTAAATGTCTAGAAGTTGAAAATATTTTTTTTTAAGCGTTTTTTTCACACACAACAAGGTTTTTTCAATTTATTTGAGTTGTATTGAAGCGAATGAAGTGTTCACAATTGAAGGCGTCCCTGTAAAAAGGGTCTATATGCAAAAACAAAATTTTACAGAAAAAAGGAAAAACACTTAAATAAACCACGTGAAATAAATAACCGATTTTTAACTCAACGTATATTATGGATGTCTCACAGAGACGAAACTGTATTTTTATGGGAAAGTAATCGAAAACAAGTGACTGCTATTCCAGTTATAAGTAATAAAATGGGAATGGGTTCAAAGTCTATGGATACAAGATGATTACATTTTGTATAGTTCATTTGATTTTATGAAAACATATTTCAATTAAAAATAATTTCGGAATTGCTGTTTTAATTTGATTATTTCTAAATTTAAAATTGCAAAATATGTGACGTCACACCAGGAGTGGGGGGATCACACAAATGTGTCCACCTGTGACAAGGACGTGGCTCCAAAAATCATGAAATTCGTGTGGCGTAATATATGGATGGCCCCTTATAGGCTCTTACATAAAAATGTTATAATATACAAAGAAGTATACAGGGTTATATGGAAAACATAAATAACCTCGCAGGAATATATTCCTACCCTGATTACGGGTCGAAAATGTTCAAGCTATTATCAATATAATATCAATAGTCATTGAGCAATAGCGACATCAAAGTTTGCATTTTTTATCAATATTTCTGACTTATTTTTTGTAAAACATTAGACTATCATTACAGTAACTCATATCGAATATGAAAAATTCATATCCTTTAATACAAGTCAAATAAAATAATAAAAACTTTCCAACGGGAAATTTTTCAGGTTTTTATCATTTTATTTAACTTGTATTGAAACGAATGAATTTTTCGTAATCGATATAAGTTGCTATAATAATAGTACAACGATTTACAAAAAAATAAGTCAGAAATATTGAGAAAAAAAATGCAAACTTTGATGTCGCATATCTCCATAACTATTGGTATTAGGTCATGATAGCTGTAACATTTTCGACTCATAATCAAGGCAGGAATGTAGTCCTGCGAGGTTATTAATGTTTTGCAAATAACCCTGTATAAAACAATAATACACATTCATACAATAATAAAAGTTTTACTCACCATAAAAGAGTTGACGCTCGTGTTTATGGGAGGAGTATCACATGATTTCATTTCATGGATATTAAATTGCAATAATAAAATGTTAAGAATACTGAGAAGCAAAATAAATAAATATATAGTGAAGCAAATGAGAATTTCAAGGGTTTTTTTTTCATTTTTTTTGTTCATTTTTAAATGACGTAAGGTCCTGATTTTTTTTAAATTTTTCGGATTATGAATTGAATGTCTTAATCCCTACGAAGGAATAATGGTTCTGGGTTGCGCGTGTTTTATTTTTGGGCGTTTTTAAATTTAGAAATGATCTTGTAGACCTGGAAGTTACAGAATCTATTTTACATTTTTCTTTAAAGATTTATAGTGATGATATATTTTTTTAATTTCCATAACTGGAGGCACAGAAATTCTTAGAATAATCGATTTGTAGAGTTGCTTGAACATTTTCCACTCAAGTACAATTTCCATTGTAAAAGGCAACTCATAGCATAGCGCCTCTGTATCTTCAGGAGCTCTGTATTCCAGATAACATAAATGGAAGACGCAAACTCTAAGATCAGTGTCTATTTCGGAGGGTTGTGGAACCGGCAAGTCAGTTCCAGTAAAAGAGGTCTATGCGGTGGCGGGCCCCAAAGCGTGAAACTCTTTGCCCTCCCTAATAAGAAACACGGATTCAGAGACTTTATTTATTTAAGAATAGACTTAAAACGCACCTGTTTACAAAATCTTTCACAGAACATTTTTGATATTCGTTGTTTTCTTTTACTATTTTATGTTTTGAGCTGTTTTTCTTTCTCTTTTTTTCATATTTTTATTCTATGATTTTAGTATGTAGAGAGTTTTTTGTATACAAAGCGCCCTTGAGGTATAATTCTCACAAAAATGGCGCTATATAAATAATCCAATATTATAATATTTTGAGTTTGTTCAAATCTTTCAGAACAGTGCTGGATTTCTTGTCACAGAGACATTATTAATCAATTAATGTATATAACAGATGTCTCACAGAGACGAAAATGTATTTTATTTATGGGAAAGTAGGTACAGAAGTCTTTTTTTGGGATTACATAGGACTTACAACCTATCGTATGGTTGGCTTAAGTGATCACTTTACACAATGTAACGTTCGCCATTTCCACCCATGATAGAGTATACCACGCCTACTAATTTTTGAATGCAATTAAAATATGCACTTAAATGCAATGCATGCAATTAAAATATATACAACTTCCAAAAATTAGTAGTGTGAGAGATCTATAATATACATTAATCTAATATTATTATTATCAAGGCAGGAATCCACCTGTGATGTTTTTGATACTAACTATGAGATACCTTGTATAGACCATTTTGAAATAATAAAATCACTTTAGCAGCTGATACACAAAACAAACCCTTTTTATAGCGACGCCTCTATATAATGGAATGCCCTACAACTTGATTTAATTAAAATGGTATGCGAAGGTCAAGATGGCGTGCGGGGAGTTTACTATAAAACGTTATAAACAGCCTGCATGCTTATTACTTCCTATATTGTTAATTGGACGTATAACTTCTTCTTCCTTGCACTGCAACTCATTATGCCCAGGTAGGCTGTTGGGGTCGGCTCTTCTCGTTCTCAGGCTGCATCTTCTTCGGTTCTGGGAATCGCTTTCATCCAGGCCGTTCCTCTATAGAATTTTGGGGCATTGAGTCATCTAAAAGTTGTTTGGTCTCCCTCTGGATGACTGTCGTGAATGTGATGAAGCTCCATGGACATTGCCTGCCTCACAGTGTGGTCTGGTGGTCTCCGTCTTATGCGCCCGTACCATCTTAGCTGTCGTTCCTCCAGCTTACTGTTTATGTCCGTGACGCCCAGGCTACCACGAACGCGTGAACTTTCAATCTTATCTTTTAGTGTTACTCCTGCCGACCATCTAAAACTAACTAACTAACCATCTCGCCGTTTCCCCGCAGGGGTAGATTAAGAGGATAGAACGCCGTATTCGTCTAATTGCCGACCATCTAAGCATTCGCATTTCTGCTGTATTAGGTTGCCTAGAGTAGGAGCTGTGCGTAGTCCAGCATTCGGAGCCATACAATAAAAATAATAATAATAATTTTGAAAAAAAACGTGGTCTAATAATATTGTTAAAAATGTTTATTGGATGTATATATGCATTATATTTAGCATATGAATATTTTGTTTTACTTTTGATATTTGCACTGGGAGATAATATATTCGTATATCAATTATTTTCTTCATTGTTTCTATTTTATTAACTATATAAGGGAGCGTCCACAAACCACGTTGACTGATCAGGGGGGTGGAGGGGGCTGGGCTACGTGTGGGAGGGGGGGGTCAGAGTCGAGCTATGTAATTCTTTCATTTATTTTATTTGGCGCAATTAAAATGGTACAGAATATGCGTTCGATAAATCTGCACAAATAGGTTTGCACAAAAATAATAATTTTGGCAAGAGAAAACAACGCAAAATGTCTTCTGGAATTAATAGGAAAGAAAGTACGTTCCATTCTTGGGTCAAAGCGAAAGGCACTTTAGGGCTTCATGTGGAAAATCTATTCCATGTATATTATTATCCTTAAAACTTATAGAATATTGAAAACGTAATAATATGTATAGGGGGGCACGGCGTCGGCGAAACCGTCTGATCGGACCCATGACTCAACTCAGACTGGTTGAAGCAGGTTTCGCGCCTTCTCCACGCGTCGGTCTCCTTTCTCATTTGTATGGTTTGCATACTATAATTAAATTTTTAAACTAAAATTTTTTAGAGCATTTTTATCATCGCCACGAGTCTGCTTGCAATGTTTAAGCTCGATTGGATCACGGGAAAAGGGTTAAAAATCGATCTAAAGTTTTTTCGGCAGACAAGCAGACACTACGAGTTAAAAGCAAGGGAGTAAAGAGGTGCGTCATTTATCGTCAGAGCGTGTATTTAAATTATATTTGAACATAACACCATTTACCGTTTCTCGACCGGGTGACACACATTCCCACCGCACTATCTCTCCTGCCCACTGCTCCTCGCGACCGGCGTTTCGCGTCCCACACCGATCCCGCCATCGGGTCCGGCGGGGCTTGTCGCCTCGTTGCTCATTCCCGTTGAATAAAACATGACAGCTGAACGCAGCGTATTACAATGCAGAAGTGGCCATTAGCATAATCAAATGTATCAGCCAGAATCGTACAGATCACGCGCGGTGGCGTAGTTTGGTCCAGAAGCGATAGAGAAACATCTTGGCTTGTCCCGAAAAATTCAGGAATATGCACCGAAAAATACAAAAATTCTGACGTATAGTTGGTCCAGGAGCGATAGCGAAACATCTTGGCCTGTCCTGCAAAATTCACGAATATGCACCGAAAGATACAAATATTCTGACGTATTGGTCTTTTGGTCCAGGATCGATAGCGAAACATCTTGGCCTGTCCCGAAAAATTCAGGAATATGCACCGAAAAATACAAAAATTCTGACGTATAGGTCTTTTGATCCAGGAGCGATAGCGAAACATCTTGGCCTGTCCCGAAAAATTCAGGAATATGCACCGAAAAATACAAAAATTCTGACGCATAGGTCTTTTGATCCAGGAGCGATAGCGAAACATCTTGGCCTGTCCCGAAAAATTCAGGAATATGCACCGAAAAATACAAAAATTCTGACGTATAGGTCTTTTGATCCAGGAGCGATAGCGAAACATCTTGGCCTGTCCCGAAAAATTCAGGAATATGCACCGAAAAATACAAAAATTCTGACGTATAGGTCTTTTGATCCAGGAGCGATAGCGAAACATCTTGGCCTGTCCCGCAAAATTCACGAATATGCACCGAAAAATACAAAAATTCTGACGTATACGTATTTTGGTCCAGGAGCCATAGCGAAACATCTTGGCCCATCCCGCAAAATTCACGAGTATGCATCGAAAAATACAAAAATTCTAACGTATAGGTCTTTCCATTTAAGAAAGACAATCGAATTAGTTAGTGTAAATCGTGCGTACGAGGCACATTGTTTCGCCGTGTTGATGTTTATACCCATAAGCAACGACAAAACGAAATAATGTATATCTTAGAAATACTAGAAATCAAAAAATTCCTTAACACTAAAGCCAATATAATTAACAACCAGAGAAATTTAATAAATAGCCCGTTGCTTGATATATTCCCCACTTCGGCGTCCACTTTTCAATTATCCCCACCATAACTGTAGCCACGCCTCCATTTAAAAATTGATTGGTTTTCTAGAATAAGTAAATAATAGTTAGGTATGCGTCTGTCCTGACGAAGATACAGTGGTATCGAAACCTGTAGACGCAGAGTTACTCCAAGTGGTCAATACAAAGTTATAAGCCATCGTGTAAGAGACTTTCATCCACTTTTATCATATATAAATTAGCCTCGTCTCTGTGAGACTTCTATAGTTTATCCTTAATTAATCAATCATCACTCTGGGGACAAAATCCTGTAACTATATTCTTAGAACATAGTTTCGTACAAAGTTATTTAATTAATTAAATAATTATGTCCAACCACAAAGTCAACGCTGTAAACATAAAAAAGATAATGTGCGGTTGAAAAAGCAACAAACATAGAGAATTATTTTTTTTGGTAGCTTTTTAAGCTTCACTATTATTTTATACCACATCTTTATTGTACCTGGTATCTGGTAGCGTTAGTGACCAACATTTTTACATTGAGAATTGCGCTTTTTTATTACTCCCTTTATATTAACTCGTGGCGTCTGTTTGTCTTCTTGTCTGACGAAAAAACTTTGGATCCATTTTAAACCCTTTTTCCGTGATCCAATCGAGCTGAAACTTTGCAAGCAGACTCGTGGCAACGATCAAGAAGATTTATCAAATTTTAGTTAAAAAAAAAAAAAAAATTTTGAATTTTTCAAATTTTGAATGGTTTTTTCATACAACTTATTAAGTTGTATGAAAATATTCCAACGCGTCTGGTAGACGCGAAACCTGATTATAGTATAATTTTGGATTTTTGGAAATTTTTTATTCACGCCAAAAATTTTATATTTAACGCACGCCGAAACAAAAACACGACAATCCCGACTAATTTGCAACGGACTAAAACTATACAATGACCTACCACAACTGACCACAGACAAATTCAAAACAGATGTGACAAAAAATGAAACTATCTTTAAGAACCACCATGGCACAACAGTTAAATGGTACAATACATTGTTGTCGCAAAACAAATTTCAAGAAAGGAACATTCCAAAATACGAACAGTTTAAGAATGAAATCAAATCCTTGATTTTGGACAACGATGAATTGTAACATTGCCCACATGTCTCTTTCATACTTTAATTCTTTAGTTCTTTTTTTATACTTTATACTTTCATACTTTAATTCTTTAGTTCTTTTTTTATACTTTATACTTTCATACTTTAATTCTTTAGTTCTTTTTTTATACTTTATACTTTCATACTTTAATTCTTTAGTTCTTTTTTTATACTTTATACTTAATACTTTAATTCCTTTTATACTTTTATTCTTTAGTTCTTCTTTTATACTTTAATTTAGCTGGTAAATACTCCTCCCATAAGCTCGAGCTTTGGCTCATCTATTGGGGAGAATAATGTCCGTAAAAATTTTATAATATAGAATCAATTTATTATATAAAAAAAAACATTTATCTACTGTATAAATAAAATAAATAAAATAAATATTTTTTTTGTTTAAATGACGTTTTAATCCCCCCATGATATTGTCTCCTAGGACAGCCGTTGCGCCACTGGTCAGGCGTTGTATAAACGTGCACTGCGAGCGCGTGGCAGCCACATAACGTGACCGTACATATACGGGGTCGCTGGATGCAAGTTTGACACGTGCTGTGATGTAACAACACCAATCTGCGATCACTCTGTCGGCCAGAGTCGACGATGCGCCAACATTGTATCATTGTCACTTGCGTCATGGAGTGGGGTGGAGTTTGTGCGTTAAATAAAACGGATATTTTATACCAACCGTGTATTTTACTGAGAAGCGAATCTCGACGTTTTGCCGAAGTCTTATTCAGCGCCATCGGGAGATAAGTCGAACTCGAGAGAAGTCAGCGAAACGTCGAGATTTGCTTCTCAGTGAGGTATACGGTTTGTTTAATATATGGGGTTTTATTTAACACATAAATAAGTCCAACAACCTTAATAATAACCGTAACTAGTTGGAACTGGATTAAGAACAGAACACATCCAAATTTATATAATAGCTTTTTATTTTTCCAAACCAAATTTCACGATGCTCCTTCTATGAGTCTCTTTCTATCTACTCGGTCGCATATAGAGTAATATACATGTAATGTGTTTTGCTCTATATGGGACCTGTGTAGTACATATGTAACAGAGCTACTCCACAATACGTTATAGGTGGATTCCTGCATTGATTATGAGTCAAAAATATTCAAGCCACCATGACCTAATATCAATAATTAAGGAGGTATGCGACATCAAAGATTGTTTTTTCAATATTTTTGGCTTATTTTTTGTAAAACGTTTGACTATCTTTACAGTAACTTATTTCGAAAATGAAGAATTCATTCGTTTCAATACAAGTTAAGTAAAATGATAAAAACCCTGCAGAAATTCTAATTGGAATTCCAAGGTTTTTATTATTTCATTTGACTTGTATTAAAGGGAATTACTTTTTCATATTCGATATGAAAAATATAAGTTACTGTAATGGTAGTCCAAAGTTTTACAAAAAAATAAGTCAGAAATATTGAAAAAAAAAATGCAAAATTTGATATCGCATATCTCCATAACTATTGACTAAGTCATGGCTGCTTGAACATTTTCGACTCATAATCAAAGCAGGAATCTACCTGTATGGTATTGCAGACTAGCTCTGTTATACCCTGTAAAGAGTATTTTTAGAGGTACCATACATTAAAGCGAAATAAAACACTGTAACAATTGAGACTAACAATCGGCTAAAGCCCTTCGGGCGGTTATATTGGTCATTGCGCGGCCATTAGTGGCCGCCGCACGGCCATTGGTGTCTGCAGTTGGCCTTCAGTTGCACAGACCACTGTGCTGTCGATGGTGGCAACTGCGCGGCTATCAGTATTTTCTAACAGCTATCGCCCTTTGCCCGCTGCTTTTCATATGACTGGTTTTTTTAAAGCTGGCAAGGACAAAACTGAACTGTGAAGCTGTAGAGCCCAATTATAATATAGATTATTTATGTCTCACAGAGACGAAGCTATACAGGAGAGTAAGTAAAACTTTTGGGTGTTTGTAGGGCTTACGACCTATAAGTGAAATGGAATTGGTGAACGTTGCATTGTGTAAAATGATCGCTTAAGTCAGCTTGTACAGGTCATTAGCGCCGGGCCACCGCTTAAAGACTTCCATGCGCGTTAGAAATATAGATAGCTTCATCTCTGTGAGACTTCTATAATTTATGTTAAATAATATAAATTTTCTGCTCAGAATTCAAACCTGGACATCACCAGAGACATTGTATTTACTTCCTGCTCAACTTGTGACAAGTTATTAATTACTAGGCAGGTGACAATTGATTACGTATACATACGGTATCTTATTACGTCTTTATTGATGACAAATACATTTTATGTTTTATATATTATAATGTTATTACATGATTACTAAATTATAGTGTTTATATCCGTGTGTTCAGATAAGGTCATTTGATTTATAATATACAATATCATAATAATATAAAATAACAATAGTTGCCTGTTACCGAGAAAACGTTAATAGATGAAATTTGCATGTCAACAAAATAAAAGGCTTCTGCTTTTATCAACGGTTTTTCCGAAACGTCGAACGCTTGTCTCATCGAAACAATTACACGTGTATAATTATTTATTTATTTATTTAAAAAAATCCTTGTTTACAAATAAATGTACTTAATACTAATTTAACAATAAAACATAAGATAAATTACACATTTTTTTTGTTTTGTTTAATTTGTGGATTATGCCACTCTACTAGGCTACGCCTGTCCCAGAGTGGCGTTATAGAACACAATTATAATATTTTTTCGAATTCGTCAGTAGTATTTATTTTCATAAGGTAGTTATTATGTATCTACAGAGTATCAAGTGGAATGTTAGTGAAAGTTGAGTGAGTCATAAGTCCAAGTGTAAATATGTGTAGAATAATTGTTTAATGTAAAAAGGGTTAAAGTTTTGTTTAAGATTATTTTTTATTTTCCTTAATTTATTTATTTATTTATATAGTTTTTATTTAAAGGTATATTAGGTATAAAAGGTATAAAAGGTATATATTTTTATTTGAAGACATTACTATGCAATTACAGTAAATAAATTTTCAGTTGCTGTTCTACCTTTGGAGGTAAGCCAGTTGTTTGCTAAAGCTTTTATTTTATAAATTGAGTATAATCTGATTTCCGGGAAGTCTGTTTTAAATATGTTAAATATTTTAGGCCCTATGTATGAGTAAATTTTCTGTTCATGAGTTGTCTTAGTTTTTGGTATTTTGTCAAGGTTTCGTAATGCTTGTCTAGTATTATGTGAATGCGAGTTACTGGTTGCTATTAGGTGGTTTGTGTTTTTGATGTAGAAGATGAGGGTAGACTTAACGAATAGCTGTCTAACGTCCAGTACATTAAATTCTCTGAATAGTCTGTCTGATTGGTATGTAAATGGTTTAATAAATATACTTTGTTTTCACTACTTATACATTGAAAATATCAACATGTTTCAGGGCCAATGGTCCCTTCGTCAGGATACAATGTATACTAACTAACAAATAGAAAATAAAAAAAATCGATGAAAAGACAATAAAAATATAAAAAAATAATATATGGAAACTGAATAATAAATAAGAACTAACATGAAAACAAATTTGAAAGATAACTATTTGCAAAAAAGACCTGTTTATTAAAAATATTTAATTTCCTATTAACACTTTTATTGTGGACGTCTTAAAGTTGGACCAAGCGTCCGTAAACTTTTTGTCGTGAACATTTTGTCGTTGGGCCTTTTGTCGTTGACAAAATAGCCGAGGGCCTTTTTTTCTTGGAATTTTATGGTTGGAACTTGTGTGATGGGCCTTTTGTCGTGAATTCTTTGTCGTTGGACCAAATATGAAACACGTCCGTTGACATTTTGTCGTGAAACAAATGACAGTGAGCCTTTTTGTGGACATTTTGTGGACGGACGTGGGCCTTTTTTGCGTAAAAAAAAGTATAAATGTGTGTAATAAAAATCAATTTGGATTCACAGAGGGAATTAGCACACAAGACGCAAAGCAAAAATTTCGACTATTATACAGAGTAATCTGAAAAAATTAAATATATGCATAGGAATTTTTAATAATCTAAAAAGCATTTGAAAGCATTTCTCATGAAAAACTTGTGATGGAACTAAAAAAAGGTATAGATTTCTTAGCCCTTTAATGGATTAAAATCTACCTAACAGACAGACCTCAAATATTAAAATTAAGTGATACCTTAAAAATGTAATATTAGCGAAAACCTTATTTTTAAAACTTTTTATTAAATATTAATTTATTTACCTGGTAGGTACCTACTCATTGTTATCCTCATAAATATCCCAATAAATAAAACACGCAAATAAAATAGAACGATAATTTATAATAAGAGCAAAATAAAATAAAAAATTATTTCGTAGACAATCTGGAATATTCTGTTGTGTGATGAGACTTCAAAATACTAGTTTCTTATCGTACAACCTTGAGCGGAAAGGAAGATATCCTTCCTCTCCGCCGATAAAGCGCATGATCTTGACTCTCAAAATATACACACTACAACTTACAACAACTAGCTACTTACATAGCTGAAATTGTACTTACGGAGTCCGTCCTGGTTCTTGGGTTGCAGAGCTCCGCATATTGTAAATCGAGCGAATTCTAAAACAGAGGGCGATATATCTATTTTCGAAAGGCTATATCTTAAATTGCAGCTACGTTGAATTCGGAAACAAAGCTACACGTCCATTTCTGAAAAGCTTAAACTTTCAAAACGTCAGATACGTCGTATTTTAAGGAACTGCATGAAAAACGTCAATTTTTCAACAGAAAAATAGACAACGAAACTCCGAAATCTAATTGTCAACTGGATCGGATATCGTAAGTTAAAATCCTGGACAGCAATTGGAGCAGAATGCCCCGAAAGCCAATTTCGACCAATGACAGACACTTAATTTTTTCCATTTTGTGTCTTCTGGGGTATTATGCCTTGTTTTAACGACCTTTCTGGCCCAGAAGCAGGACGTGAAACCTAGAACATTCTTCGACACTTTATTGTTTTGATGGGTGGTCATCGATCACGAAACACTCATAAAATGACGAAAAATTTAGTAATGTCTCGTTCGCACTGTATAAGGAATGTAATTAAAAATGTAATAGAACATTTTCAAACCATTTCTTCATTAAAACGCAATTTTGTCTGGGGTCGCTTTGCACCCCGCTCCCTCAGTGATCCATTTTCAAACTTCCGGTACCCGAAGGTTAAATAAATAAAAAAAATACTGCTTACACGGATTACACGGTACACCATGTTTTGTTGTATACATACATGTAAACTTGAATTTCTGGCATGTGTCGACAAATTTTCTAAGAGAATATTTAAGCCATGTATTCACTAGGGGACAAATTGTCCCTCAACAGCACGCGCGGCACAGAGTCTACGTGACGTTGCAACATCGTGCACTGTTCCGCGACGTCGCGCACAACAGAGCGCGGCATTTCTACGTGCCGTGGCAACGTTGCCGTGCGCACGGTACCCGAGCGAGCTCACTGCAACATTACGCGGAGCGTCAGTACCGCGTGGTATGTTTACAAGTGAATACGCATGCGCTGTATCTGTCAAGATGACAATGTGGAGAAACGAAATTGTTCTTGAACTCATCGAGCTGTATCGATCGAAGATCGCATAGAATGTCCGTCCTTCTTTCTCTTTGCAGTAAATAATTTCGCATTCTCCTCTTTTTTCTCCTCTTACGTTTCGATAAACTCATTAACATAAATAGATACGCAGTTGTTATCATAACCTCATAGGGCGACATTTCCGTGACGTGTGGAAAACAATAATTATTTGCAAAAAGGACCTTGTTTTTAATAATATTCAATTTACTACAGTAAAACCTCGTTAATTTGAAATTGCGACCCAAAATAACATTTCGAATTGCGCGGAACCCCGTTTTCGCCAAATGAGATACCGCAGCTGTCATCATGACGTCATCGGGTGACATTTCCGCGACAAGATATGCGAGTCCCGGTGTGTACACGTCAAATGACCGCGTCATTGTCCCCGAAACATGAGCGTAGATGTTGATGCGACATGCCGAGAGGAATGTTTTGCGATTTGTCCCCTAGTGAATACCTGGCTTTAAACCTTTTTCACACAGATAATTCATGTAATAATCACCTTATGTTGTGCCCTATCATTAAGGGGAATATGTACCTACGAAGCACGGAAAAGGGCAATTTTGGTGAATTTTTAATAATACCTATATATATTATGGTGTTGGTATCATTTCTACATGAAAATACATACTTTTAAGAATATGCTATTTTTTTCATTAAAAAATATTCAAATTTTTGGGTTCTGTCGACTGCCGAAAAAAAATGTCCTCCGCGGTGACCACCCCCATTTCATCTGTAATAATCAGTATAAAAAAAAACAAAAAGATTATCAAAATTAACACTATAAGTTAGCTTTTGACCTAGGGGTTTTTGAAAATATTGATTTTTGACAAAATGGCGGGCGTTTGAATTTAAAATTGCGTTTTTAAGGGAAAAATTCGGGTTTATTATGCCGATAAAAAAGAAACTAAGTCACTTTAAGAAAATCCCACGACTATGACTAGATAATTATGTATAGAATAACCACTAGAAATTTCAAGTTGATCGGTTCAGTGGTTGCCGAGATATTTTGGTCACCGATTTTAAAAACATGGTTTCTAGTAAAATGCGTTCGAAAATTGAGCAATGAATAAATCGCGAAATCTTTGAACTTACATAAAATCATCGATTCCATGTCCATAATATAAGTCCTCCACCTTTCTTTGAATTCCCATATTCCAATATCGCTTTCTCATTAAATTATTCGTCTCATTTTTTTTTTTTTTTTTAAATTGAGATACGAACACGGAATACGTGTCACATCAATATTCTTACTATTTTCAAACTAAGCTAAACGCTTGTGCTATGAAAATAGGTCTAACTTGCTAGCCTGGAGTGAGGTTCGAACCAGCGACCTTTGGATCACGAGGCGAGTGTCCTAACCACAAGACCAACAAGCTACTCATTAATCTCATTACTCTTGCGCGTCAACTATACCTGCGTCATTAGAGAATTATTATATTCAGCAGAAAAACAATTCCTTTGACATTTGGTCATACCTTTTTTTCATCACTGTGTTTACATTATTACATATCTGTTGACAATAACATGTTATTTTTCCTTACTTTATTTGCGATTTCTCAAAATAACACCTCTTGCGCAACGTGGCTTTTGATTCTTGGCTATTTATGATTGCACATACACCGATACCAAATTATTACACTCCTTATACCCTAGCGAGCCTCAAAAATGCGAACAACGCAAAAAGGACACACCAAGGACTCTGGAAATACGTCACTTATGATGTTTACGAAGGATATATATTTTCTTTAATAACAAAATTACTTTTGTAATAACATTATTTATATTAATAAAAAGAAAATACTTTACATAATATACATAATAGGCATGATGACAGTATTAAAAAATAATTTTGATTTAAAAAATGATTTTAGAGAAGAAAATATAAAAGCATTCTAAAAAATGATCCAGTTTTAAAATACACAATAAGATTAATAAGATTTTGAATAAATTAGAAGTATAAAATTCTGCAATCGGCCATTTTAACTGAAACACCGTTCAGAGCGAATGATGTCACGCCTAAGTAACCATCACCGTGTCTCTGTTCTGTTGTCATAGACACAATGCAATGTTTACTTCGGCTTGACGTCACACAGACGCCATGACACCTTCGGGCGTTTTCGGGTGAAATTAAAAATAGGTTGATGAAAAGAGCAGCTTGTTGGTCTTGGGGTTAGGACTCTCGCCTCGTCATTCAACGGTCGCGGGTTTGAACCTCACTTCAGACCAGCAAGTTAGCTTTATTTCCATAGCACAAGCGTTTAGCTTAGTTTGAAAATAGTAAGAATATTAATGTGACACGTATTCCGTGTTCGCATGTCTATTTAAAAAAAATGCAATCATTTGCGTAAAAACGATTATTACTGAAATAAGGTTGTTTTCGGTAATAGTAGACGTGTGCCTATATTATAGAAGGTTATTTCAAAATCTGTCATCATGCCTATTATAGATGTCTCAAAAAGACTTTGCACAATTTGTTTCATATATGACTTGTGAACTCTCATACGAAACAAGTTGTGAAAAGTTAACATACAGGGGGTCTCGTAGCAGCAAAACTTAACATATGGATTCCTGCCTTGATAAGTTTTGACAGATGTGTTCCCGCCTTGATAATGAGTCGAAAATATTCAAGCAACTATGACCTTATTATCGAAAAAACTAACCCATAAAAAAGTTTTTATTATACTCCCTTTCTCATTGAATCAGGTTTCGTGCCTGCACGCGTCGGGGTCATTATTCATTTGTATTGATTCCAATTTGACAAAAAAACTAAAATTTCGAAAAATCCAAAATTATACTATAATTATTAAATTTTTACCGTCGCCACGAATCTGCCTGCAAATTTTCAGCTCGATTGGATCACGGGAAAAGAGATAAAAATCGATCCAAAGTTTGCAAGGCAATAGTTAACCTACACTTCAACACACACTCATCACATCAGCCCTGATGATGGACCCTGCAATGGGATCCGAAACGTCGGCCAGAGAGGTCACATATACACGGCAGAATATCCCAGAAAACTATACACAGAACATTTTCCACTCAGCGACAGATTATAATTTCGGTGTGTTATTTAATTTCCTTCCTGGGTTTCAATCCGTGGGATTGGTTTGCAGCAAAGCACATCTCCTTCTCCATTCTGCTCGGTCTCCTGCGATGCTCTTCAGCTCTGTGTAGGAGGCACAATTCATATCTTGGCACACTTGCTCAAGATGTTCACGGCGAGTTCAATCTTTCCCTCTATTATTCCCTCCAGTATAGTTTTGAGCAGATTTTCATGGCGTAAAATATGCCCCATCCATTTTGCACGCCTTTTCGAGATGGTATTCATCGTGTACCTGGTTTCATCGATCCTACTGAGAACCTCTTCATTCGTAATGTGGTCTCTTCAGGAAATCCTAGGGCACGTCTGTAGGTCCATATCTCGAAGGCCTCTAATCGTTTTTTTTTTCTCTGTCGCCACTGCACCATGTCTCACTCCATACAGCAAAATACTCCACACATAAGTTTTTATCAATTGCTTGTGGAGCTTTAGGTTCATATTATTGGATTCGAAAATCTTTGATTTTTTGTTAAACGCAAGTTTCACTTGGTGGATGCAACTGTCAACTATTTAATTTAATATAACGTTAATTGAGTTTTAATGTTTCCTATTTAATTTAATATAAAGTTAATTGAGTTTTAATATTTCATTTATCTTCTCCTAAAATAATAAATATTTCCTTAATTCCTCATTCGGTAACCCGTCACAGCGATCGTTTAGTGTGGCCATATTTCCCAATATTACAAAATGATGCATTTAAAATTCAAAGTATTCTATTTGCATCACTCGCCGAATTATTTACATGTGTGGTCCGGACAAGTGGTCTCGATGGTAATGATCTTAAACGCAATGCGCATATTTTTAAACAAGATACGTGATAAACTCATGGTTAATTCATGACGTTCGCATGTAATTTTTTATTTAAGACCATTCAAATTTTTGTCTGCGTTATGCAATCCCAAGTTCGGGTGTTGAACGATACTTAGAATTCATTATAATACAAATCTGAATTAAGAAACGTAATCATCGTATATATTATACCGCTTATGTGTTTGTCAGTAAGTGAATTGCATGTTCTCAAAATTCATCCCGATTGAAAGACTAACACATTTTTCAAAATATGCATTCTGAGATTTTTATTTATTTATTTATTAACGCCCTGCAGGGCTTTTACAAACAATAAGGAAAAGTGTACATTTATAGAATGAATACTTTAAATGAAAATTAAATGATTGCTTAAGAAATACAATTTTTTTTGTTTTTTAAATAAATAATAAATAAAATCAAATTTAAAAATAATACTAACATTATATGGAAAGCAAATACTTAAAATACAAATACAAATGTATAAAGATAAATAAATAATAAAAGCAGAAGCTTAAGGAAAGCATAATATAGTAAAATTTAAAAAAAAAAATAATAATAATAAAATCATAATATAATACAAATGTAACAACAGTTAGTTATCTCACTCAATCAAAAACTGAAATACAATGCAATTATTTAAGTCCAATTTGACAAATACTAGTAATCTTTCAAAACACTTTTTAAAAAATGTTTGAATATTATATATTTGGTAGCAAAAACGTCAAGTTGCTCGTGTCTGTTTGCTAGTCTAGAAGCCTTTGCAGTGGGGAATTAAAAACGTAGTTCGTAGCTGCATGACTTTTAGTTACGCGAGACGGAACACGCAGGCAGATACGTTCTAATAGTTGAGGACAGTCGATAATACCATTAATTAATTTGTGTACAATAGAGATAATGGGATTTAATGTTTTTTGCTCTTGTAATTCAAATAATATTGTAAGCATTAAGCTGATACTTTTGAATCGACTGGGCCATTCTCGTTAATTCTGGAAACATTTTATTTTAATTTATTTTGTTTAGCACAAGCACAGGCATATCATGCCCATACTTTTTGTGTAAGATGGTATAACATAACGTCATCTAAATAATTTATTACATTGTTAAATTACAAAAGTATAATCTCACAAGGAATTTGTTTTATCTGTTTTATTACACCCTTTATATTAACTTATGGCGTCTGCTTGTTTGCTTGCCTGCTTGCCGTCGAAAAATTTTTGGATCGATTTTTGACCCTTTTCCCATGATCTAATCGAGCTGAAACTTAACAAACAGACTCGTGGCGACGATCAAGAAGATCTATCAAATTTTCATTAAAAAATAATAATAATTATAGTATAATTTTCGATTTTTAGAAATTTTAATGGTTTTTTCAAATTGGAATCATTACAAAAGTTTGATTACTACCAACGGCGCCGGCGGCCCGATAACGTCACGAAATATTTAAAATTTGAATTACTCCGCCGGTAGGTATAATAGGTACTTCACTACGAATTTCGAAAAATTATGACAATTGGTTCACAGATGACAGCACACTTCGGCTTTTTGGGAAGAAATCAAATAATAAAGAGATATTTTTAGAGATTTTTGACATAGATATTTATCTAGACATGTTTCATTTTCAGTCAATCAATTATTACATGATGGTAAACTTAATTTACAAAGAAAGGGAGTAAAATAAAAACTTGGATTTTATGGGTTAGTTTTTTAATTATCATATTGTCAATTGCAATTAAATGTTATTTTTGAATTTTAATTTGCAGTCTGAAAATAGGTAGTTATGTCTACATTACTTTGTGAATGGAGAATATTATACGTTCTAATGAATTGCGGTAACAGAGAGAAGTAGGTATTCGATATTTGCATTAAAATAATAAAAGGATGATACTACTTATTGAGGTAATTCTAACGGGAATTTTCATTTTAATTACGCAAAGAACGCTTAAGAAAGAATTTTCTACATAAAGATAAGATGATCGGAATAAGCGCAGCATAGAAAAGGAATAAATGAAATTCAAAGTGATTTTATAGTTCGCCAGATTATCACATTGGTTTCAATTTTTTATGAATAGTATATTAACTATTTTTTAATATAATTTCTTGTTTAATTCACCATATTTCTTGTTTAATTTTAACTTCTTGTGTATGGTGAGGGAGATTCACTTACAAAGGAAAAATTTATAACAATAAAACAAGAATTGAATTGAATTACAAAAGAAATCCTGTGTTAAATTTTTGAAGTAGTTAAGTAGTTTAATAGATCAGTATCTAGTACAATCTATTTTAACAGATAATCAGAATTATTGATATATAAAATATGAAAATTATAGGTAGGCATATAAAAGATGTGGCAATATTTATTGCACGTTCTTGAAGTGGGACTTTAACTAATACTTGAATTTATTGTAATTATCAATAGTTTTTAATTCTGTAGGTAAATCATTAAAATTTATAGGAAACCGTTTTGAAAATATGTGGTTCTAAATTAAGGAATTTTTCATATTTGCTCCAGTGATACGTTTCTAAATTATCAGTTATCTTTTTTTTAAATACTTGTAATATATATTTAATATTATCCATAATAGTGAAATTAAATATTTTTAATATCGAATATTTCTTATAAATTAAATTATGTCAACTGTATTAACTTTGAATATGGAAATCGTTTATTAATAAAAGAAAATTTGATAAAATCAGATTAACATAACTTTTCTCTGCTCTCCTGTAAAATCACTAACGCCCTTTTGGCTTTTTATCCTCGAATGCAATAAAAATTATGATATATTATGATAATATTATGTCTCACAGAGACGAAGCTATTTAAATGGGAAACGTGTAAGGAAGTCTTTATGGGCTGGCCCAGGACTTTTTATTTTTATTTATTTTTATTTTTATTTTTTTACCCTTCAACAGGCTAGGAGGCCCAATTAAACAAGCGAAATACATCACAAAATACCCAGGCTTGAGTAAATCACATAGATTCAATTGTGACCTCATCGGGAATCGAACCCGGAACCCTCGGTGAGGGAAGCCAGCGTCATACCCACTGCGCTACGAGGGCCGCACTTACGATCGTTATGAGCTGATTTAGGTGATCACTTTACAGGATGCAACGTTCACCAATTCCACCGTAAGAACATCCACACATTATCAAATTTTTGAATGTTGTATACATATTCTAAATCAGTTTCTTTCATATATTCGAATTTCATATAGTCCTTTCCGTAAAATAGTTAATATAGATTTTATAGCTGGTGATGACGCTTTTGTATTGTAAAAATGGAATATTAGGTAATATTTTTTTAAATGTGTACCTGTGAGGTATGAAAGCAAAGGTAGCAATATCCAAAAAATTAAAAAATGTTTAGAATGCACTAAGATTACTCACTTAAAATAAAAAAAATTATAAAATCTCAAATTCAGTGTTAGTTATCCTCGATGACTCCATTAATTTTTTTGGGATATTGCTGCCTTTGCTTTTATACCCCATACACGACATTCTTCCGAATTATTTAATATATTCATATAAATACAGGGTTTTTTGGGAAACATTAATAACCTCGCAGGACTTTATTTCTGATTTGATTATGAGTCGAAAATATTCAAGCTATCATGATCTAATATGAATAGCTATGGAGATATGCGACATCAAAGTTGGCATTTTTTTTCAATATTTCTAACTTATTTTTTTGTAAAACGTTGGACTATCATTACAGTAACTTATATCGATTACGATAAATTCATTCGTTTCAATATAAGTTAAATAAAATCCCTGAAAATTTTGCAATTGGAATGTTTTCCAATTGGAATTTGAAGGTTTTTATTTGACTTGTAATAAAGGAAATGAATTTTTTATATTCGATATAAGTAACTCTAATCATAGTCCAACGTTTTAATAAAACAAGACAGAAATATTGAGAAAAAAAATGCAAACTTTGATGTCGCATATCTCCTTAACTGTTGATATTAGGTCATAATAGCTTGAACATTTTCGACCCATAATCAAGGCGGGAATACATACAGTCCTGTGAGGTTATTAATGTTTGTTTAACATACATGCAGTCGTCAATTATCAATTCGGTTCAGCGCAGACATTTCTGAATAATTATACGCCCGTCAATTACCACGGGCACGCGTCACCAGGGCTGTCTGGCGGCCGCTGGGACCCGGACCTAGGACAACCGGCAGACGATAAAGAGCGATCACTATAACCGTACGCGCAAGGTCGCCTAGAGCCCGTCCTAGAGGAAGCTACGAGCGGCTGTTTATGCCTGTCCTATGAATCATTGAAGGTGACCCACCACATACCCTGGGCTGTTTTATGCGCCGAAGCGTCCATATCAGCCCAACACATTCGCCGCCTGGTTGGCATTATTTTATGCTAAAGCGTCCTCTCCGCCCGGCCTTGCGTCCCAGCATTACAAGAAGCAAGACCAGGCGAGTCGGTCGCGCAAAACCTTCAATGTCCCATGCTAAAAGTCTTTATTTTTAAAAGAGGTTTTACAAAATTACAATAAAAGAACATCTATAATCTAAAAATACAACATAAGAACACCCGAGGAGACATCGCACGGGACAAAAATAAATCAACACCCCTCCTTGGAGGGAAAGGGACAAAACAAAAATAAAAACATGTAGCACTTGTGCCAGAAAAGGTAAAACCACCGGTATGACACCGATCAGGAGAGACAACTTAAAATTGACAAAATATGATACAAAACAAAAAGATAACATGGTTGTGCAAATAAAATGGAAAATAACGATAGAAAACACAATGAAATTAACAAGAATGTAAAGAGAAAATAGAAGTAATAAACAGAAAAAGTGAAATTGCAAGATTATTAAAAGAAAACAAAGAAAGACCGATGTAGGGCAGCATGGTCAAGGGTACATCAGGACCACTGAGCAGGACCCCTCAGGATTTCCCAACGGGTCTGTCCTTTGAATCAGTCGGATATTCAGGGCTGCCCCCCAACCTTTAGAAATATCATTTCATTTTTATTAAATTCAATTATATAATTACTAGCTGTGCCCGCGCGGCTTCGCACGCGTAGATTTTTAGAACGCTGTTTGGATCGTCGTAGAACTTTCGCGAACACTCTAGAACATTCTCATTCCAGAACTTTCAAGAAATTTATCGAATGTACAGGGATCTTCTAGACACACCGACACATTATAGAACTTTCAGGAATTTTCTAGAACCTTCTCCTTCCGGAACTTTCTAGAGCAGGTTTTTCCGGAACCTTCTAGACTCACCGACACAGTCGGCGCGCCTATTTTGAAACAATCTGAAGCAATTGGGGCCTTCCCATAACAAAACAATGTGCTAGAAAGCACATTTTCGTCACCCACTCCCACCCACGCACAGCCACCCCCACCAAACTCGCATAATTTCGATGTGACACCAAGGGCTATCCACCACCATA
Organism: Agrypnia vestita; assembly: GCA_016648135.1. NCBI lineage: Eukaryota > Metazoa > Arthropoda > Insecta > Trichoptera > Phryganeidae > Agrypnia > Agrypnia vestita. Next base: position 93,050 of record JADDOH010008095.1, on the reverse strand, counting down.
ACTAATGGTGGGTGGTTATGGCTGGTTGTGGAGAAAACTTGGCGGGTAGGGAAACATGGGTTTCTTTATATATATAATATCATATATATATCTCTAATATCTCTATATATATATCTATATATATATCTATATATGTTAGTTCTAACGTACTTTGGGGGTCATAACCCGCGTCAAATTTCTGGTCCTCAAGGACCAGTCGTCCTGCCACGTTTCGAACAGGTCTCAACTGCTCACTCACTTCAGGGCGCCTTGTCCGATGAGCCTTGTGATGAGCTTTGTATGCTTTTTGGAGAAGCACTCCTCGACAAGGGCCCATGCAGATGAGCAGTGAGATCTTTTCGAAACTTCGGCAGACGACTGGTCCTGAGGACGCAGATGTGACGCGGGTTACCCCCAAAGTATTAACTAACACATTATTTGGTATCCGTGAAAGCCGTCGATTTAACATATAATATATTATAATATATTATATTGATTAAATTTTAAGACGTTATGTGAACGGCGTTAAATAAAAAAAATATGCGTAAATATTGATGTTTTATTTATTGTCATTGTTGTTGAAACCAAATTCAATCTAAAAGTAAATAAAAATAAATATAAATAAAAATAAGAATCAAGACAAAAGGATTCTATGGAAAAGGAATTCATTTTAATGTAAAATATGGCAAAAATTTATGTTTGAATATCTAATTTTTTATTGAAAATGCTCTCTTTCTTTTAACTCGTAGCGTCTGCTTGTCTGCCAAAAAAATTTTGGATCGATTTTTAACCCTTTTCCCGTGATCCAATCAAGCTGAAACTTTGCAGGCAGACTCGTGGCGACGATAAAAATGATCTAACAAATTAACGTTTAAAAAAATTTAATAATTATAGTAGAATTTTGGATTTTTCGAAATTTTAATGATTTATTATAGTGTTTAATTTTCGAGCCCGACGCGGGGAGTAGGTGCAAAACCTGTTTCAATGAGAAAGGGAGTATAATAAAAACTTGGTTTTTAGGGGTTAGTTTTTTACAACCGTATCGTTTCTTTATTATTCTTCTTTTCGCGCTCTATCCATTCAACGGACGTTGGCTGTCTTGTTGGCTGTGAGGACAGCCCGGAACAGCTCAATAGTAGACTGCCCTAACCATTCTATAATCAAAAATAATAATGTCATCGTCTGTCCATCCGTACGTCTCCCTGTATCTCTGACTGTCCCCGTAACTTTGTGTAACGTCCGTAATTTCGTTCGAATCCACGGCTAAAAGACGAAATTAAACGGTCGGAGATGGGGCTTGAACCCCGGGCCAGTAAACCCGAAGGCGGCAACGACAGCGATGGCGCTATCGCCGAGCCCGCATTACCCGTCAAAAATACAGGACTAAGCAAAGACGCGAACCATGGCACGTTCAGCACAATCACCAGAGTTTAAAATAGTACCTTTTTTAACAGCCGGCAAAAGTATAAAAAAAATGTTGAAATATTTTGATAAAAGCCGTTATTACTATTTCATGGGTGTCGGCTATAAATAATTAAATACATATTCTGTAGGAACCGGCATGTAAAAGAACATTTTTGACGTGCTACAGTTTCCTTTCTACCTATGTATTTTGTATTGTCCTATTTACTTTGTTTCTTACTGTATTTTCTAATAGTCCAGGGGCCAGAGGTACTTGAGTATGCAAAATCCGAGGACCGCATTCTGACAATCGATTCTAGTTCAGAAAAGCCTATAGATTAACAATATGAATATTAATCAATTAGTGTATATTATAGATATCTCACAGAGACGAAACTGTATTAATTATGGGAAAGTAGGTATAGAAGTCATTTGGGTGTACACAGGACTTATGACCTGTCTTTTTATGGTTGGCTTAAGTGATCACTTTACACAATTGTAACATTCGCCATTTCCACCCCATGATAGAATATACCATGCTTATTCATTTTTTGGAAGTTGTATATATGTTCAAATAAGCATGGTATATTCTATCATGGGTGGAAATGGCGAATGTTACAATTGTGTAAAGTGATCACTTAAGCCAACCATAAAAAGACAGGTCATAAGTCCTGTGTACACCCAAATGACTTCTATACCTACTTTCCCATAATTAATACAGTTTCGTCTCTGTGAGATATCTATAATATACACTAATTGATTAATAATGTCTCTGTGACATAAATCCAGCACTGTTCTGAAAGATTTGAACAAACTCAAAATATTCTGAATATGAATATTGCCAGAAACCCAGGTGGTCCAATTTTTTTTATACCCCCCCCCCCCTCCCCCACCTCTACGCAGCAAGTAAATCGTAAATCGATTGAGTACATGCTATACATTTTATTTTTACATCTGGTAAGACATTTCCATTGAATTTGACATATCCGATTTGGAGTTTGGAATGCCCTGACGTGAGTATTTTTTAAATACATATATTCATATTTTTGAATATACATCTATATATTAACATTACATGGAAATGAATGCGAAACACATCTTAATGTCGTGTTTTGAGGTTAAAAATCCACTTACACAATACGAAAATATACATGCGAATACTGCAACCGCGTCATAATAATATAATGTCTCGAATGCCTTTTGAAGTTAAAAAACCCATGCAACTTTTGAGATTACTATATATTTAAATAAATTTAAATTAGAAAACATATATCTAAAACGTACGTGTATTTATTTTGAGGTATAAAGCGAAACGCATCTTAATGTCGTGTTTTGAGGTTATCGAGTTAGAAAATCAATGTGTCAACCTTTTTTTATCAAGTCCTGGTGTGAACTAAGTCGCTTTATATTCAATGTGTTTCTATATTATACTTACTATGTTAAATTTATTTTCAGGATGGAAACTTCAAATGACAATACGATCCAAGCAACACTAGAGGAAGTAAAGGAAGACCAACGTGAATGGCAGAATGCAAGTCGGAGAATTCAAAATATGACTAGAGATCAGTGTGTAAAGGAGCATGCGAGAGAAGAGAGGAGAGAGAGAGAGATAGATATATAATATATATATATATATATTATATATATAGATATATATATATACGGTTCGAATAAAAAGTCCTTTGTTTTAAAACCTAAATATTTTTTTACTATTTTATTTGCACAACAGATACAATGATTTTTATAAAATGAATTAAACCTGTGTTATAACATTCTAAACATTCCATTATACGCGAGTTTATAGGAGTGGTATTTACTAGTGAGCCAACTTAAAAATGTAATTTTTTATTATACACAAACCATTTGAAACATGTAGGCAATGTTACAATACATCGCTGTCCATAATCAAGGATTTGACTTCCTTCTTAAACTGCTCGAATTTTGAAGTTTTTTTTCTTAAAATTTATTTTGTGACAGCAATGCATTGTGCCATTTAACTCCCAAGTATAAGTATCTGAGATATCTCTACATGAGAGAGTTCGGGCATTATCCTTGGCTTTACCCAACCGAGTTTCTCCAGGGTATGCTTGGCTACCATAGTTTAGAGACTAGAAGGAATGTGTATTTGATTACACATTTTTATCGATTGTTGCGCGGTATGATCGATAATCCTGAAATTATGCAGAGCATTGGTTTGTATGTTCCTGATAATTACATTAGACATCGTCAGCATAGATTGTTTCACATTCCAATATACAGGACCAACCTGCCGATGGTTATGCCTGTTGGAAGAGTCACAGCTATGCTGAACAAAATCGCTTTGGGTATTGATATATTCCATGTGTCTGAGGGGGTTTTCCGAAGCGGGATTCTCCTACACCTTTGACCAGATTTTATGTTATTTTAAATTTATTATTTTATTTTGATATATACTTCATAATATGTATGCCTTAAACATTTTGTTTGTAATATACATATTATCAATAAATAAATTGAATTGAATTGAAATTGAATTGAATTGAAATTGAATTGAATTGAAGTATGTATAGTTATGTTGTGTCATGGTGGTTCTTAAAGTTGGTATTTTTATTTTCCCCTTGTGTCAAACGACCGCTATGTATAGCTTAAATCTTTGGTCTGGACATGGTCACGTTGGTAGCATTATGTTCGCCTCTTTAAATTTGCTTTCGTTACTCCATTTTCTCTCCCAGGAAATTTATTTCACTTTGTCGAACTAACTGAAATTGAAATCAAAGTTAAGTGCGAACTGTGATGAGTTTGCGTGTTAGGTCTGTGATTGAATTAGTTAGTTGGCGAAATTAATTTCCCGTCATTTTCACGGGTGTACCTACGGCTAATTTTTTATAAAACTTTGGATTATCACTACAGTAACTAATTGGAATATCAGCGCTTTCATTCGCTTTAATACAAGTCTAATAAAGTTATTAAAATCTTGCATAAATGGGAAAATATTTGTATTTGTAAGGTTTTAATCATTTTGTTTTACTTGAATAAATTTGTGCAATGATTCTCAAACGTTTTTCAGATATATTGAAAACCAAAAATGCAAATTTTGAAGTCATTTATCTCCGTAATTTGACATTTCACCCAAATTGCAAAGAATTTTTTACTATTTAAAATTAAATTTAAAATTCAATTCAAAATTGAATTAAACGACATTTCACTTAAATTGTAAAGAATATTTTCTAATCAAAATTGAATGTAGAACGCTCCCCTAAAGTTTTTGCTACGAGAGCGATGAGACCCTTGTAAATCTCCACTGTTCTTAAATTTTCAAAATAATTTATTAATGGAAAGTATTTTAAAATGTGTACCGTAAAAAATTACGACAAAACAAATATTCATACGGAAATAAAAACACTTGTTTATTAAGTTTTTCCTTTTTAATTTTCTGAAACGCGTTTAGCCTTATGAGGGCATTATAAGATTAATAATGCCATTATCATTCTCCATAAAGTTGTTTGTAAAAAGTTAGGTCAATTTTTTATTTATTTGAATGTATTAGTTGATGCTATGTGTAGTGTAATACCTCTATCCGTATATCTTTTTACATTCTGAGACAAAGAAATTTCACTTCTAGTGCGTAAGCGTTACGTACTGTGAGTTTTATTTTCAGGGTCAGCCAAATGCAATGTGTGCATGCGAACGCAAGGTCCCAAAATAGAATCCGTTCGCAATATTAAACGCAACTTGCATCCGGTCGAGTTCATAATATGACTGATGCTGTGTTCGCAGATTCATCTCACATTCAAGGCAGAATTTTTGGAAGCGAAGGTCTCCGAGTACTACTGACACGAGCGGAGCGGGCGAAGAATATTGTCTTCACCAAGAAAAACTTAAGTAAATTTTTGAAAATAGACAGTATCCATTTTTACGTACATGGATTTACGTGAAGACTGCGAGTTATCGAAATTTAATGTAAACACTTGTGTGCGACCGAAGTCGTCCACACTTTGGGGAAAATGTATAATATATACATTTTTTTTTTTCTCAATATGAGAAACCCATTTTAGATGGGTTTCTCATATTGAGTACATAAGTGCCAAGGTGAGAGGATTGATTTATGTATTTAAAATTTTACGCGGCTTTATGAATATAACACTTTTAAAAATGGTGTATTATGCACTTTGTCAGAACATAATTAGCTACGCAATCTCCGCTTGGGGGGGGGCGGCACGTACCTTATTGGATTCCATAGTGAAGGCCCAGAAGTGGGTTGTTCGGGTGATAAATAAGAAGACGCTTCGATATGAATCTGAAGAGCTATTTAAATCCTTTAAGGTGCTGGACATACGGCAGCTGTACACCAGATCCATATTAATTAATTTTTTTAAGATCCTAGCCACACAGGCACGTTCAGAGGCCAGGGATACAAGGAGCAAGATAAGTGGAAACTTCACGGTGCCGAGAATGAACACAAAGTTTGGACAGAGATTTTTCTTTTTTTGTGCTCCAAGAATATACAATAACCTGCCATTAGACGTAAAGGGTCTTAAGGTGTTAAAAGAATTCAAACATAAAATAACAAGGTGGCTCTTTGGTGTGGGTAGGACAAAAAATGAGACCAATGTGTCATCCATATTAATATAGTCAATACAGTCCATATTAATATAGTCACAAAATTGTTTTGCAATGAAATTAAAGCTGTCATGTATGACACATTGCTTTCATTTTGTAGTCTGCCTACGAATGATTTTACTCCCTATATACAATGTCTAAATGTATAATTCTTTAATATATAGTCTTTTGTTTGTGTTTTATTTCTTACAGACAATATATAAATCTTATTTCTAATATTATATATATATATATGTGTGTGTGTGTGTATATGTATATATATGTAGATGTATATGAGTGTATATTTGTATGTATGTGTGTATATATGTGTATTATATATATTATATCTTGCTAATGTTCAAACTTAAAAAAAAAAACTGTACAGGTAATTGCTTCAGAACAGACATTGTCTAGTGAAGCAACTACCTTCATTTCTATGTATAAATAAATTTTAAAGAAATAAAGAAAAGAAAGAAAAGAAATATGGAGGGAAATGGGACTAGGAAAATAGCATAGGTAAAGGGGACGAGATGGGAGTGGACTGTAATTTGCGAGATGGAAAGGAATGTTCGACTGACCGTATTGTCTCTTGGCGCTCCTTTTAGCTGTCATTTCACCAAAGATAAAGATACAAGATACGATATTCACAGGTAATTCCAGTTGTCCTGCAGTGACAAAACGAGAGCATCCATATTCACACTTAATACGAGACGAGAGACGACAATTTTCGAGCCAGGAAGTGAGAAATGTTTGACTTGTCAGTTCGACAATGAAAATGTAATAGGAATATTGAGGGTAAGGTGGAAAATTTCGATACAGACATTCAATGTCGCCACATAAGAAAAAACATATTCCGCAAAATCGATTTCTGTGCCAACGAATCCAAGAATCCGTTCGAATCCAGGTTTTAGCAATTAATTTTTTCAGTTTTGTTATTTGATGTTTGTGTGTCTTTGTGTTTGATTAATTTATTTCGTATCAAATATCACGGGACTCCGCTCCTTAAAAAATTAAAAATATGTTTACTAAAATACATATAATGTTTTCTTTTAATATTTTCACTGTGACAATAGTGATACATTTTGTTCTTTGTTTCTGCACTGTTAGTTTTATGATGTAAATCTTTAATAAAAGAAATCACTGACATGGTTAATGGAATCTCTACTATAAATTAGAAAATTAAATAATAATGGAAAAAAATAAAAGAATTGCTTCTCTATATTGGCCCTTTATAGTTTTTCGCATTCTCGAAATATTTATTCTTTTGCTGCAAGAAATATATTTGTTGTAAGAAATCAAATTTGGAATATTTGAATACAGCCACCATTAAATACAGGCACTGACAATTAAATAACATTACTGTGTATTGCTAAACAATGTCACCTAAGAGGAAACACATGCGCGGGCTAAAACACAATTGTGCATAATTTTCAAACGCTTCCCGCCCGACTCATATCCTCTTCCACTTCCTTCCACTTCCCTTCTGACTCAGTCCGTCTATTCCTGGACGTGCGGTGTTCCTGCGGCCGCGCCCGAACCCGGGACTGTCGGGTTGAAGCGGTCGGTGCGCAACCGCACGATCCCCGGACCCGTAGACCGCTGCACGCGTGTGCACTTGATTCTATTTTAATAAAAAAGTAACCCATAAAAAAGTTTTTATTATACTCCCTTTCTTTGTAAAATATAACAACAATTAAAGCATATAACATAACACTAAACTTACAGTAATTTAAAATATTTCTAGAATGTCAGATGTTTTGAGCTTTGATAAGACACTTCATGCTTTGAAGATTAAATTCTAAAAACATTTGTCAGTCAATTTAGATTTTCGGCATTCGTAGTGAAGTACCTTTTATGTATACCGACGGAGTAATTCAAATTTAGAAAATATTCCGCGACGTTATCGGGCCGCCGTTGCTAGCAATAAACTTTTGTAATGATTCCAATTTGAAAAAAAACCATTAAAATTTCTAAAAATCCGAAATTATACTACAATTATTAAAAATTTTTGAACGAAAATTTGATAGATCTTCTTGATCGTCGCCACGAGTCTGCTTGCAAAGTTTCAGCTCGATTGGATCACGGTAAAAGGGTCAAAAATCGATCCAAAGTTTTTTCGACGGCAAGCCGGCAAGCAAGCAAGCAGACGCCACGACTTAATATAAAGGGAGTAAAAATATATACTCGTAAATATTTCATCTTGTTAAAGGCTTCCATATACGTTTCTCATAATTGTTGAATACAGGGTGTAAGAGAGCTAGTCCACAATACTTTAGAGGTGGATTCCTGTCTTGATTATGACTCGAAAATGTTAAAACAACCAAAATAGTTATGGAGTTAAGCAATATCAAAGTGTGCATTTTTTTTCAATATTTCTGACTTATTCTTTACAAAACGCTGAAGTATCATTACAGTAATTTATATCGATTACAAAAATTTCTTTCGTTTCAATAAAAATAAAATAATGAAAAAATTCCAATTGGGATTGGAAGGTTTTTATCATTTTATTTTACTTGGTTTAAAGGGAAAGAATTTTTCATATTATATTTAGTTATGTTACTGTAATGATAGTCCAACGTTTTGCAAAAAATTAGTCAGAAATATTGAAAAAAAAATGCAACTCCTTAACTATTGATTATGGTTGATTGAATACTTTCGACTCATAATCAGGCTATAAGGTATTAACTATCCAATACCTATTTTAGGAACACCCAAAAAGACATCCTTACCTAGGTATCTACAATATAAATCTTGAATAACCATGTACCCCTGGGTATAAAAACCAGTCCTTACTTTGGGTTTCAGTTTCAGTTAGGTTCTTGAAAATTTTGTGCATACTCAAAATATTCTAAATAAAATAAATTTACCTATCACAAAACTTCTGGTTGGTATTTATTTGGTCTGATGATGGATATGATATCATAATAGATATTTATGATCATATCACCCCTGATAATGGAACCTGGAATCCGACACGTCGACGTTGTCGGCCAGAAAGATTATAAAAACACGGCAAATGCCCCAGAAAATACAATACAGAAGGGTCTGAAACGCCGCGACCGTGAAAACCTAAGAAAAATTTTATGTTAACCCAAACCTATTGCTCAATAAGTATTGTACTTTATGTAGGTAGGTAGTAATTTCATGTTATTTAAATTATTAGTTTAATTTCGTTTGAGTATTTTAATTTTCTGTAAAGTCAATTTCAAACAGTGTCTAAAAGCAAGTTTGACATACATGTGTACCAAATATTATATTCAGTTTTTGCCATTGTATTAAGGTGACTTTTTTTCATATATTTTAGTACGTATTTTTTAGTGTTTTAGTAAATAATTAAGTTTATTTTATATATTGTACTTACTTATAATGCTCCATTAATATAATCCACGTGCATAAATCACGCATACTTTTGTGTATGGGCACTTTTATAATCAAGAACGCTCATTTTCAAACCTGGCAATACTTCTCCAAAAGTCTATTGTTGTTTATGGCTAGATGTCGTTCTATTGTTTATGTATATTTTACGCGGATGATGCTTTGACCGGTTGTTTCTTCGTGAAATTCCCTTCGGCAAAACCGACGCCATTGAATTGTAATAAAAGTATTTTTTAACAATAATAGTGTAGAATTTCGTTTTGTTTATTCATTATCCGTTTATTATTAACGATAATAGGCAATTGTGGCTGTGAAGAACTCTGCACTGGAAGATGCGAAGCCGAAATTAAAAGGATTCCCGTGTCCCGATCTGTGATGGACAAACAAGAGAAATTTTGGAATAATCCAAGATAATGGTCCCGTTGTTCATACAATGAAAATAAGTATTTCACTATATAATTTAATGTCCTGTTAATTTAATCTAACTAAAATAATCGTAATCTATATTAAACAAACCAAACCTAATAACCTAACCTAACCAATCCTAACCTCATATATTGCCTATGAAATGTCAAAATACGCAGTGCATTTTTCGAAACTTTAAAGTGTAATATCTTATTTAATACTTACTTTTTAAACGTAAATTATCTTTCATTTTGTTATTAGAACATTCAATAATATAGTGAAATAATCATTTTCGTTGCATATGCAATGGGACCATTATCTTGGATTTAGCCGAAATTTTAGCGAGTCAGAAGCTTCTGCAATTTCACTCAGGCGAGTGAGGATTGTCAGAACAATGTTCCCAATATTTCTGCATGGATCTAGTACCTATATGAATTGCAAAAGCTCATTAGAAAATATACAAAAATTATATCAAAAATATTACAATGATTTGTGAAAGGTGACAACCTCAATGCACTTTATTTTTGGAATAATCCAAGACTATGGTCCCGTTGTTCATACAATGAAAATAAGTATTTCACTATATAATTTAACGTCCTGTTAATTTAATCTAATTAAAATAATCGTAATCTAAATTAAACAAACCAAACCTAATAACCTAACCTAACCAAACCTAATAACCTAACCTAACCTCATATATTGCCTATGAAATGTCAAATATGCAGTGCATTTTTCGAAACTTTAAAGTGTAATATCTTATTTAATACTTACTTTTTAAACGTAAATGACCTTTCATTTTGTTACCTATTAGCATATTCAATAATATAATGAAATAATTATTTTGTTTGTATACGCAATGGGACCATTATCTTGGATTATTCCCTTTATTTTTATTTTATTTTTAATGTAACACAATACTGAGTAAAAAAAAAACATAAAAAAATAATACGTTATATAAAATTCTGCCCATTATCCCAAATGCAAGCGTCTTCGGTTTATTTTGTGTATCAATGTAGTGTGATTATATAAGAATATGCAAATGAATAAATGATTTATTCTCTGTATTCGTGGATTCAGGATATTGTCAAGAAAATGGATGTTGCGTAGGAGTGAATTTTTAAATGATGTTAGCAAGGGCGTGCAGAGAGAACAAGAATCATGACTTTTTCCCAAGCATATATTTTGAAAAGAAACCGAAATAAGAGATCATCACCTTGTATCTTGAAGGTATAGGGCTGTGCTGTCTGCGGCTTCCGACATGATCGATATCTTTCGATGAGAATATCGAAAAATATCGATCCAAGCCTCAGACTACATTTACATAGGCACGTTGGCGAAATGACAGCTGCGGGCGTTTTTGCGCGAAATAAATTTTTTTTAGATGAAAATACAATTGTTTGCGTAAAAACTTAGTTGATTACTGAAATAATATTATTTTCGGTAATAGTAGACGTGTACGTGTACCTACAATATAAAATGTTATTTCAAAATCTGTCATTATTGACACTCAAATAACTATTACATAAAATATTACACTAAAGTTTCGAAAATTGCACCATATATTTTGCACATCAGTTACTTCAAGAACCATAGAAAAAGATATACATACCTACTAAAAAAAAGAGCAAACGATAAAGAAAAAATATTGTGAAATAATAATTTTGTTTTATTAAAAATCAAGTCTACTAACAAAATACAAAAAGTTCCTACGTTCAGTATTCATCATATTTCTACTATCTGTAATTTGCGTAAATATTGTTTATAAATGTTTACAAAAAAACGTCAATTATACAACTAATTAAAGAAAACATAACTGCTAAATTTGAAAAAAACACATCATTAAGATTCAAAAATAATTTTAAAATCCCAAAATATAATACCAAACTCTGTCAACAAAACTACGTATACTTGGGCATAAAAAACTTCAATAACCTACCTACAGATATTTAGAAAATCGATGACTTACAACAATTAAAGAAAAAAATAAACCAACACTTTAGATCGATACAATTTGACAATGCATAACAAGACATATAGCTAAGGAACAAATAAGCCAAATCCAAAATAAACTAATAAAGTGTAAGCCCCTCACCAAGCACATGAGCAAGTCTCATTTTTGGAGAGGCAAAGCAATAAAATAAAATGTATCTAAGTAGATTGTAATAGACAAATGTATTATGATTTAAATGTAGTTTTAATATTAAATAAAAAATAAAAAAATAATAAAAAAAAATTCTCGTCGTGTTAATCTTGTATCTTCTCTACAATTCATACATTTTTCCTCAGATACTTCCTATGAAATATGAAAATATACAATTTTCGAAACTTTGAAGTGTAATTAATATTAAATTGAATCAATTATATCAAAGATTCTTACCCTCCGAAGAATCTGTTATAGGAACCACCATCTTGGATCTAGCCAGAATAAAAATAAACAATATCTCTAAAATATAGAATTGATACCTTATCATGCGTGCGGTGAGAACAAAAAGCGTGACTTTTATTTAAACACATATACATCTCAGAGCAAATCAAAAAAATTAATATCTTCCTGAAATCAAACTTAAATTCATAAACCATTTAAACCTATAGCTTTTTTCAAAGTAATTCAATACTTAATTATCAAATTACCTTTATTACCGTATTTATATATTTATTGTATTTCTCATACGTTCGTAGTATTTTAGAATATGCATCTCAGGTGTGGAATCCAGGTTATGCAGTACACGAAAATAGAATTGAAAGCGTCCAAAACAGATTCCTAAGATACCTAGACCTCCGTTCATTTAGATCTCATATAAGCAATGAAGACTCTGCGAAGTTTTTCAACATGCAGACCCTAACTCGTCGAAGAAACATGGCTGACGCGGTGATGCTATTCAAAATAACACACAATCTATTTGATAGTCCGGAAATTTTTCAACGAATATCTTACCACATCCCAACTCGCAATAACAGACATTCACTTACTTTACATCTCCCCTTTTGTAAGACCAACTCAAAACAAAACTCCTTTATGTACAGATCCACAAATTTATTTAACACAAACTGTCACCACATTGACATTTTCAACGCAACAATAAGAAACATAAAAGAAACAATATCTACACTACCGCACCCAAACTAATTTGTACATTATATCTTCCTTTCTACTCCCGTCCCACATTCCCCTCCACCCTTTCCACTCGCTATTAAAGTAAATTAAAGTTAATTTTTATATTCAGTGTAAAATTTATAATTGGCATAATTGTAAAAACCATTATTTCATATTTTTAAGAATGTTGTTTTGCTGTTATTTTTCCCTAAAACAAAATAAATAAATAAATAAATTATTAAATGACTCGCATATGTACCTATATACAAAATAAGAGCTGTGGCTCCCTCATCAGACTCAAGAGCTTCTCTTCACTGGTGAGGTCTACGTGATCTACGTGACTAAAAGTATTTTTAAAAAATGTCAATTTGGTATGTAAATATATGAGAATTGTATTTGTACCATATATTAAATTAAAAAAATAATAAAAAAATGTATCTGAAAAAAAATCGAAATTAAATATTTATCTGCCAGAATATTATGAAATATCAAAATCTTATTAATCTGTTAATTATTGAGTATTACGAGATATGATACTTAGGCGTGATGTCATTCGCTCTTACCGGTATTTCAGTTAAAATGGCCGATTGCAGAATTTTAAACTTTTATTTGATTTAAAATCTGATTAATCTCGATGTGTATATTAAAACTGGGTATTTTTCAGAATCCTTTTATAATATTTTCTTCTCTAAAATCACTTATTCTTTAATAATGCCTATTCTCTTTAATTTTATAATCAGGGCATTTACTAGCAGCAAATTTGATATTGTAAACTTTTTCCTTTTTTGATTTATAAGTTCACTTGAATTTCCTTTTTCAGTTTGCAAATTTTCCGTTTTGGACAAGAACATCTCTATGCTATGACAAGAGCATGCTAGTAATAAGCAAATGTGTTCGATTGTTAGCTTTGAGCACACTAATACCAAGCATACTAATAACGAGCAAGTGTGTACAGTTCTTAGAGCATGCTAATGAGCATGCTCAAAAATAAGCATGTGTATGTTAACAAAATAAAAAATAACTTGGGAGTTAAATGGTACAATACATTGTTGTCGCAAAACAAATTTCAAGAAAGGAACATTCCAAAATACGAACAGTTTAAGAAAGAAGTCAAATCCTTGATTTTGGACAACGATGAATTGGAATATTGCCCCCATGTCTCAAATAGTTTCTCTATAATAAAAAAAGGACTACTTCTAAGTGGTTTCTGCTTTTATACTTTAATTTAGCTTGTAAACACTCCTCCCATAAGCTAGAGATTTGGTTCATATTATGGGGAGTATAATGTCTGTAAAAATGTTATAACATAGAATCAATTTATTATAAAAAACATTATTTATCTACTGTATACATAAATATAATAAATAAAACCTTACAGAAAACCAGGAATATTTCAAACTTATGAGAAATGGAAACCAATTCATAATTCCTAAATGTAAAACAACCCAAATGCAGCATCACTATATTTATAAAGCCATTAATTACTGTAATAACTTACCTATCGAGATACGATGCATCAGTAAACTCTCAGAGCAAATCAAAAATATTAAAATTTTCCTTAAATCAAACTTAAATTCATAAATCATTTAAACCTATTGCTTTTTTCAAAATAACTCCTATAATTTCATTATCAATTTACCTTTTTACTGTATTAATAAATAACTTGTATACACTATGTACCTATATATTATAACAAGGAAAAAGAACTGTGGCTCCCTCATCAGACTCAAGAGCTCCTCTTCACTGATGAGGTCTACATGACTACCAAGTATTTAAAAAAAATGTTTAATCTGATATGTTATATATAAGAACTGTATTTGTATCATAAATTAAATAAATAAATTTAAAAAAAATAATATTAAGGCGAGTAAGGAATCAAAATTCAATAAACGCAAAAAAAAAACTAGTTTCGGGGCGTGACGGATACGCCGGAGATAGCCGGTTCCAGCGAGCGATAAAACGCTGTATTTCCGTCGGTAAAACAGAGTTATTAACGTTACAAAATGGCTGCATTTATTAAATAAAGTAGGTAGTCGCATTATTAATCGTCGCCCGGCGCGGCTATCTGCGGTTTTGGAGGCCGAATGTGCAAGGGTCGATGCGCCGAGCTGCATTCGCGACTGGATGTGTTTGTTGAAGGATTAATAATGTTATTGCAATCAGCGTGCAGTCCGGCCAGCTGCGGCGCAGCCAGCAAGGTCTTTTCCTCAACCCTGCGGCGACCGGCGGTTACCGCCTGCATCCAAATGCATTCGCAATGTTTTATTGCAAGGCTCATGTTAGCATCACCTATTTGTCTGGGCGGAAATTATAATCGAAATTTCACCCGCTTACCAATCGAGCTGAAATTTTGCACTCAAACGTGCTCTTAAGATAAAATACCTACCTACGAAGCGCGAAAAAAGGCAATTTTTGTGATTTTTTTAAAGAAAACCTATATGAATTGTGGTATTGGTATCATTTTTACATGAAAGTAGATACTTATAAGATTATGTTAAATTAAAAAAAAAAAATTATCATTGGCCGAACAAAAAAGGTCCTCCGCGGCGACCCCTCCCATTTCATTTGTTATCATCAGAATAAAAAAAAAACAAAAAGATTATCAAAACTTTAACTTTGATTTAGTCTTTCACTTTGAGGTTTTTGAAAATATAGATTTTTGACAAAATGGCGGGTGTTTGAATTTAAAATACCATTTTTGTTGATAAATTCGGGTTTATTATGTCGATAAAAAAACTAAGTCACTACAAAAAGTCCTAGACAAAGACTAGATAATTATGTATAAAATAACCACTAGAAACTTCAAGTTGACCGTTTCAGTGGTTGCTGAGATATTTTGGTCACCGATTTTCAAAACATGGTTTCGAGTAAAAAGCGTTTAAAAATTTAGTAATGAATAGATCGCAAAGTCCTCCGCCTTGCAAAGAATTCCCATATCATCGAGCACTTTTCACAAACATAATAGAAACAGGTCTTACGTTTCTATTATGAAAGAGCGCAACTGGCAGCTACCTGCGTGTTGCGCGGCGCCGTGCGGCGCGTAGTCAACAAAGAGATGCCACTATTATCAGCTATAAGTTTGCTGTTTTTTTTTAATTTTTGCTTGATATTTTCACCAGATATTCTTAAGACCTCAAGATTTAAAAAAGTGCAAAAATGTGAAAACCGATATTTGCGTAAGTATTCCAAAATATCTGCGTAAGTATTCCACCTTAATACAATACATGAATCAATCATCAGATTTACAAACTAATCAATTAATCCATAATAATTTCTTACTTAGGTTAAGCAAAGATTTCAAGAAAGTTTAAACTTTCATATCATTATTTGAGACCCTGATTCGACCAATACTAGAATTTTAATACAGTTGTATGGAGCCCTCATTATACAGTTCACACGAGTAATATAGAGAAAGTACAAAATAAGTTTCTTAGATTTATCAATTATAAGCTTAACATCCTTCAACAACATTGATTACAACATTATTAGATCTTTTAGCTTTCTTTGATAAACTAAAGACTAGAAGAATAGTGACGGACTTTCTCTTTTTACACAAATGAATAAATGGTACTATCGACTGTCCTTACAATTACTAGAACGTATTGCGTGTTCCGTCTCGCGTAACTAAAAGTCATACAGGTTTTGCAGTTGAATCTGCAACAACTTTATAATATTCAAACATATTTTAAAAGGTGTATTGAAAGATTACTAGTGTTTGTCATATTGGACTTAAATAATTGATTTGTATTTGTTTTGATTGTTGGTTGAGTGAGATAACTAACTGTTATGTAACATTTTTATTATATTATGACTTTCTTAGCTTGTGCTATTGCTTTTCACTCTATATTTTTACTTTTTTTTATTTTACTTTTTATTATATTATGTTTTCCTTATGCTTCCGCTTTGTTATATACTTGCTTTTTACTTTATATAATATTTATCTTTATGTATTTGCATTTTAAGTATGTGATTTCCAGTTAATGTCATTATTATTTTTGTTATTATTATTTTTCTTTAAACTATCTTTAATATAAATGTATCCTTGTTTGTAAAAGCCCTATAAGGCGTTAATGAATAAATAAAAAAAGTTAAAAAAAATTAAAAAACAATATTTCTGTATAGGGTCATAAATAATATAATTGACTGCCCCCAGATTATTAGTCAAATCGACTTATATACACCATCGAGGTCAAGACACAACGCATTATTATATTTTAGTGGAAATGTCAGAGCCATTCGTTAGGGAATGAAAATGTGGAGGTGGTCGACATTTTCGCTGATAGTATAACTGTGTATAGGAAAATATCGAAACACATCTTTATGGCTCAACTAAATGGCGACGGATAAATAAAATTTTCTTTTTCTTTTTTAAATTTATTTTTCCACTTTTGATTTTAATTTGCTTAACCATATTTTTATTTTGTTTTGTTGCTTTTTTTAAGTTGTTGTTATATTTATTTTGTAACTCTATTAATATGTATTTTATTCTCATTGAGGAGTGTTAATTGTATGTACTTGTAATCTTTTATTACTATCTGTTTTTTTGATTTTTTCAAATATTTTGTAAATGCCCATATGGGCCTTAAATAAATAAATGATTAATTAATAAGGTTTTTTTATAGGAAAATAGTTATGTGCTCAGAAAAGATGGCCCTAGTTTCCTACCGAAGTGATTTTGTACGTTGGATAATATTAAGTCAAAAAAATAGAAAATTATTATACATGAAAAAGTATATTTCTTTTGAAAACCGCGCTTATATTTAAATGTAATAAAAGGTAAAAAAAATCTCTGAAAAGTAAAAGACTCTCCTAGACCTCTCCAGCCAAATGCAACGCAATCATCTATCTAAAATTGCGATATTGTTAGGTTGTTCTTACAAAACCTTTAATATTTTTCCTCGACCAACGAGCCTGAACTCTTCGCTAAACTAGTTCCTCATCATTCATGGTGTAAGTCATATATTTTGTAACCAGTTTTTTATTCTAAATTGATTTTTTCACTGTTATGTACAGGACATAACTAAAAATCTTGTGCAATCTGTTAATAAATTAAAATGTTTTTGAGATGTTTCTTTTGCGCTAGTAGCTATTAATTTACTCATTTTTCTGAAAATAGTCTATACGTTAATGAATACTTATTAATTTAAAATTTACACAACGCATTGTAACAGTGCATTTTTCGATTCTGGTCACCCAGAGAAGTGAGTGGCGCCACCGCTAGGGGCTACCAACGGAAACTTGTGAACTGTCACTTTTCTTTATTGCCATGTTGTGAACCAGTTCAATCCATCAAAATCTCCCGAAGTCAAAGCCTTCTTACCTATCACAGTGCACATCTACAGAAAATATAATATTGTAGGGATACTGCGTACCTACTAAATGCTGATAGCAACGGCGGCGCACGCAATCCTGGGTCACTCTCTCTAGAGAATTCTACAACATTCCATCTAATAGTAAAGTACTACGTAGAATTGTCTAGAACGTTCCACAGGCTACTCTTTACCTCTAGAATAAACCTCAAAGGGAATTGAGCTATATAAGGTGTTACGCGACGCAGGCTCGAGCAATTCACTTTGTGACGATAACAGTGCGACATCCGTAGCGTAACACAGTGATTCAAGATATTACAACACGCGATATTAGTAAGTGACCAGGCCAGTGCGACCAGCAGTGATACCAGTGATAGCGAAATAAAAGAATACTGGCGTGAATAGTTTCTACAAGCGAATATTGAACAAAATCTACCAAGGCGATATCTTCGCAATATATCGAGCGAACTAGTGCGAATTAAGGAATATTCCAATGATAAGTGTGTTAAATATTCAGAAGACATTTAGCGACAGTAAAATTATGAATTGGACTACAATTTAACTCGTATTTAGTGATTTTCTTTGATAATAAATAAAACTATATCAATTTCAGGTTTTATACTACTCCTAGGTATAACGTATGTTGGCGATCGCTGGCTCTTAGTCTGAAAAGGCCAGGAAGACATATGTAAGGAGATCATTGCTGGGTAGTTTTTACCCTGAGACGGGGCCCTAAGGGTTAGTCTTGTCCGTAAGCCGCGTTCAAGGCGATATTATCAAGTGTGAGTGTATTATTAACATAATGTAAAAATATCACCAAGGAGTGAAATCATTCCTACTCGTTATGTTCCTACATACGTGTTCTTTGTTCCAAGTATGTCTGGAACATGTAATATAAAAATACAATTTTATTAACAGCACTTAAATCATGTTCAGTTTAAACACCGAATTGTATATTTATTTATTTCAGTATACGCACATAAGTACCTTTTACATAATAATATATACAAGAAATCCAATGAGTAGAACCCATAATAATATGTACAATAAATAAATAAGAATCCATAATAATATATACAAGAAATCCAATGAGCAAAAAAATACAGAATTGACAATTTATAATAGTAAAGATAACTGTTTTAAGTTATAACAGTAATTTAGAAAAAGGAGATGTGAAGTAGGTATATAAGATATAACATAATTTAAAAAAAGGTTATGTGAAGTATACACAAGGTTAAACAAATAGGTATAATAATTTGTTTGTGATTGCATTATGAATTCAGGACGGCAGGGTGTAGAGCTTCTAGTAGCGAATCTTTATATTGTGCTAAACTGGAATTAAAAATATCATAGATGTGCGCATAGGTGTAACCTAGCCTATGCAGTTTGGGTACAAGAGAATGAAAATACGAGTTGGTTCTAGTATTGTCACAATAAAATAGTGTAGGTATTCGAGTACCTCTTTCGGGCGCATGAAACATAAACACAAAATATCAGAGGTGTCAAAATGCGAGTTAATAATTTTGTAGAGTGAAATCAAATCAGATGCAACTCCAGAATGTTCTTAGGTTTTCACGGCCACTCAGAATCTTATGGTTTGTGTCTTCTGGGGTATTATGCCGTATCATAGCGACCTTTCTGGCCAACGTTTCGGATCCCATTGCAGGGTCCATCATCTGATGATCAAACCGGTAGATACAACTCTCCTACTGGATAATGGCAATAATCCAGTAAAAATTTCTAATCTTGTGTAGTTGATATTTTCAATTGGGATTGTTAATGTAACGTAGAAATTTGTATTGGATACGTTCAAGTGTGTATATATGGGCATTGTTATGAGGACTCTAGACAGATGAGTTGTATTCAACCTGACTCCTGACATCAAAAATCTTTAACAAATTAATAACAAAGTAAAATAAAGATAATAAAACTAATGTAACAGATAAATAATATAAAAAGTTAAAATAAACAAAAAAAATTAAAATATAGACTTAAAAAATATTCAAAAGGGAAATGAACAATAATTACAACACTTTAAAACAAATAAATATACAGGGTTATTTGTAAAACATTAACCTCGCAGGACTATATTCCTGTTTTGATTATGAGTCGAAAATGTTTAAGCTATTATGACCTAATATCAATAATTAAGGAGATATGCGACATTAAAGTTTGCATTTTTTTTTTCAATATTTCTGACTTATTTTTTGTACAGCGTTGGACTATCATTGCAGTAACTTATATCGAATATGAAAAATTCATTCACTTTAATACAAGTCAAATAAACTAATAAAAACCTTCGAATTCCAATTGGAAAACATTCCAAATGGATTTTTTCCAGGGTTTTTATCATTTTATTTAAATTGTATTGAAACGAATGAATTTTTCGTAATCAATATGAGTTACTGTAATGATAGTCCAACGTTTTGAAATCAAGTCAAGAAATATTGAAAAAAAAATGCAAACTTTGATGTAGCATACCTTCATAACTATTTATATTAGGTCATAATAGCTTGAACATTTTTGACTCATAATCAAGGCAGGAATATAGTCCTGCGAGGTTACATATGTTTTACAAATAACCCTGTATACAATTCATGGGGAACAAAAAATAAATAAAATTTAGTCCTATAAATTGTAATTAGTTCTATTAGCATATTCTAAGCAATTCGATTCTTTCATTCTTTATTCTATAGCACAACAATTTTTCACACTTTATAAGCCTATCCTCATTTTTTTAAATTGCTTTCTGCCTAACTGCAAAATATATTTAAACATGGAAGCATTTTTATATATTTCTAGTTCGAATAATTTTTCAAACCAGAAATACATTATTTGCAGGGGTGGAGGTTAGATTTTTCCTTTAATACGCTAAAGAGATCTGTAGAAATAGAACGTTTGTTATAATACAGCTAGAAAATTGTACAACATTTTACAGAAGATTCGTGAATGAAGTGTAATATATGTAAGGATTGTTTCGGATAATAAGTTTACTTAGAGACACTACACATGCAACGTTCACCAGTTCCACCGTAAGAACATCCACACTAGTGATGGGTCCGCTCTGTACTAAGTACTACAATGTGGTACTACATTATACTGAAGCGCACACTTCACACTTTTGTAAGTGTTCTGCACATTACGAACTACACACTTCAAATTTCACACTTCAAACTGCATACTTCAAATTACACACCACAAATTTTATACCTTAAAGTATACGCTTCAAATTATGTTATACTTCAAACTATACGCAATTCAATTTTGTGAAAAAATTTGACCGATTTTTATGCAGTTTGGAAACTGAAACAATCCCATCCCAGAAGCTCTTCTTGTAGGTCATTGTAGCAGATACAATTTTTTAGTGTAATATTCATTTTAGGGATGATATGTGGGGTATAAAAGCAAAGGCAGCAATATCCAAAAATTTAAAATAAATGTTTTGTATGCAGTCACCGTGGATTACTAATTTAGATGGTACTGAATTATAGATTTAATGTATCTATCCCTTCCAAAATCATTTTTCCTAAACATAGGTTATGTTTCCTATAAAATCTCGAATTCAGTACATTATAAATTAGTAATCCTCGGAGATTTCATTCATTTTTTTAGGATATTGCTGCCTATGCTTTTACACCACGCTTATGACATAGGTCTTTTCATATGAGCTTGCAATTGAGTTAGTATGGGTGCAGTGCGTAATGAGCGCATTGTTTCGTTGTGTTAAGTTTACGAATACAAGAGGGGCGTATCCGTAAGCTTAAAACAACAAAACAATGCGCGTATTACGCACTGTACCCACACTAACTCAATTGCAAGCTTATAATTACATATCTTTATATATTTGTACCTTAAGTATTTGCTTTATGTTATTATTATTTTTATGTG
This sequence comes from Agrypnia vestita, assembly GCA_016648135.1. Taxonomy (NCBI): domain Eukaryota; kingdom Metazoa; phylum Arthropoda; class Insecta; order Trichoptera; family Phryganeidae; genus Agrypnia; species Agrypnia vestita. The sequence continues at coordinate 71,021 of JADDOH010008095.1, read as the reverse complement.
TTATAATTTTTTTCTTGATTTTATTTCTTGAGCACTCATTTAATTTTCATTTAAAGTATTCATTCTATAAATGTACACTTTACTGTATTCTTTTGTAAAAGCCCTGTAGGGCCTTTTGTGTATAGTTTTCTGGGATATTCTGCCGTGTATATGTGACCTCTCTGGTTTCGGACCCCATTGAAGGGTCCATCATCAGGGCTGATGTGAAAACCTAAGAACAGTGAAAACAGCCCGTGAAAACCTAAGAACTAACCTGTGGGGCGTTAGTAAATAAATAAATATATAAATATGAAAAAACCTACACTTGAATCTATAAAGCATGCAACGCATTTTATTTTTTTGTTTAAAAAATGAATCAATTTTCAATATCCAAAAACAATATCTCAATAAGTACGAAGTTTTAAATTTAAATAATTATTCCGAATTTACTAACCATCTTTTGGCTATGGATCATTCTTTTGATATTAATAAGGGTTTACAAATTTTACATAAAAATTATACAGAATCACAATTTGATAAATTAGAAGTTTTGGAAATAAGAAAGAGTGTAAATAGTAAATTGAATGTTATAAATAATCAGGTCCTTTTTGCAAATAGTTATCTTTTAAATTTATTTTCATGTTAAGTAGGTACTTTATATAATCATTTTCCGTATATAACTTTTTAATATTTTGATGTACACTTCGATTTTTAAATATTATTTTTGTTATCCTGACGAAGAAGCCATTGGCTTCATTACATGTTGAATTTTTTCAATAAATAAGTGGTTTTTACAAAGTTAATTTATATAAATTAAAATTTAAATAATGTAATTTTTGCATGCATTTTCGCTGCAGTGTGTTTTATGTGCAATTATGATGTGTTGTTATAATTGCACAAGTGCATCACTGCAGGTCGTTGCCCTCTCAGGCTGCAATCCAAATATTTTTCTCGGATCTGTTATCGGTCACGCGGTGAAAACATAATTACAATATTGTTTTTCGCTCCGTATTTACCTCCTGTCAGACGCCTTGACTCGTCAGGCACCGAGTGAGAATATAATATCGTCTTGGAATTCAGGCTGAATTCTGGAAAATAATCTTCTTCAGTACCCATACAGACTCTTCTTCTTTTTTTTATATTTATTAGAGATACGAACAGGATAATAGGTACATGATACTCTAATATTCATCAACATCATCATTCTTGGCACTACAACCCTTGGTGGGTCTTGGCCTCCTCAATAATTTTCCTCCACTCATCTCGGACTAGTGCCAGCTCTCTCCAGTTTCGAAGCTCTAAGGCAGAGATATCTTTAAGGATGTTGTCACTCCATCTTAACTTTGGCCTTCCTAAGCTCCTTCGCCCTATTGGCCTTGAGTTCAGCAGGGACTTTGGTGCTTGATGCTCGGACATTTTCTCCACATCAGTTTTATAAATTTTTTGACGTTTGGCTCCTTAAATAGAGTATAGAGCTCATTTTTGTAACGTCTGCGCCAAAGTCCATTTTCTAGAACCGGTACGATGATACGCCTCAAAATTTTCCTTACAAAAACGTCCAGTACCCGCTCATTCTTCTTAGTTAGTACCCACGTCTCAGCTGCGTAGTGAGCACTGGCCTTATAAGCGTTTTGTACACTAATCTTGGTGTTTCTGGACAGCAGTCTAGATTTTACCTGCTTTTGTAGGCGGAAAAAACAGCGATTTGCGTTCACTATGCGTTTCTGGATCTCCTCTGTAGTATTATTGTTGCTTGTTATCAGGCATAAAACATTATAAATGTTATATGCCCATTAATTATCCCAATTACAAGTGTCTTCGGCACGCTCCAATAACGTGTATTTTTGCATTTAAGTATATTTTACATGTACATTTATATGTATTGTATATTTAGTGTTTGAATGTAGTGCGATTAGTATTTAATTAATAACTGACTTAATGGATCTATAGTTTCAGGTCATCGTTTAGAAAATGGATGTTGTGTATGAGTGAGTTTTTGAACGATGATAAGGTATCTGCAAGAATATCAGCATCAGCACAATACATATTATATGCGCGACACAACCTTGTGATGGGAGAAAAGTAACCAACATTATTAGTGTGCTGGCTTATTCTAAAGAACTCCGGGTTTCTTATACGGGGTTTAACATGCAAATTTATGTCAGATAGTGAAAGAGAATCAATAGCTCCACTGAGAATCTTGTGTAGCACAACGAGATCGGATATTTTCCGTCGGGACTGGAGTTTGTGCATCTTGAAAAAGGCAAGTCGATCTTCGTAGCTGTGCAGGTTATTGTGTTCACCAGCTTTGTATGACAAAATACGTAGAAACTTTTTCTGCACTCTCTCGATTCTCGTAACATGTGTTGTGTAATGAGGTGACCAAATAACTGAATAATAAAGCGAGAAGCCAGTGGTGCCAAGTAAGCGTTAATTCGACGGCAATTCTAGAAAGTTCTTACGCAGCGAAATAAAACCGAAGCAAAATTAATAAGTGCGGAAATTGATGGAATATTCTAGTGAACAGTGAATAAAGTGTTAAAGCGAATATAAAGTGTATATACGAGTGATAAATTTGCGAAATAGTTTAATTTAAGGAATAGCGTTACATTTAATAGTGATAATGTACTTTAGTTTAATTAACTATTCAGTAATCAATAAATGCTTTATTAAATCCCAGCGTTTTCTTTAATTCCTCCTGCAGCCACGATACGTGACAGTATGAAAAATAGTACTTATCTTATTCTACGTGTATTTAATGTTCTATGAATTTGATAAAGCCTGAAGTAAAAAGTATTACCCGAGGGGTAGAAAACGTTCAACCCCTTTAGATGTTTTCTACAAAATTACTATCGTTCAGTAAAAGTAGAATTAAAAAAACCATAGTTCGTTCCAGCCACTTATAATTTCGTTAGTTGATTTCAATCTGTTTTCTAGTATGATTTACAAATTGTTAAACGATAAAATGAAAACATTGACTGTATCCTTTTTTGATAAAACACTCTGAATTAGGTTTATTCGAATATTAAGATTTTTTAAATATTTCAGTTTAATGGAAATTATAACTAATAAGTGCATCCACTACTATATCGCATACGTCATTGGTATTAATGATTAATCAAAATATATAATTCCCAGTGCACTAATTTTCGTTTGTAACGCTACCAGATAAGCTCAAATAATTATACAATTGTCTTTAATAATGCAATATAAAATTAGCAATAAGTACCGGTTAAGTCACTAAAGCTACCACATGGTTCAAATAAGAAACATAAAAAAATAGCTTTCTATTTAATAATTTCCATCACTTACGTTATCAAGAAGCTACGTTAATTTAGATTCCTGTTCCTGGCGACTGAAATCTATACTAATATTATAAAGAGGTAAAGTTTATAAGTTTAAATATAGAAATTAATCTCAGAATTTCGTGCGATTTCAAAAATTCTTTCACCAATATTTGGAATGGACCTTAAGGGTAGACATAGACTTATATTATCCTGTTACATTAAAAAGGTATTTTTGTGGAGACCGATTTTGCATCGTAAGTCAACGAAAAAATGGTCGAAAAAACGCTGTCCTAACTAAGAGATTTAAGAATGCTTTCTATAGAAAAGTTGTAGAGCCTATTCTATTGCTTTAATTCATCAAGCATGCAATTAAGTAATTTCGGTCCAAAACAGTTATAGCTCCTTTGTCCATACGTGGTATGCAACCTCGGGATTTGTAGATTGAGTTTGTTTGACCGTGTGGTAATTATTGTTTGAGTGTATTTTTGTGTTTGTATGTGTATTTAAGAGTAGTATTAGTTTTTTTAAATTTTTTTTATCGAATACATCAAATTTGTCGAATATTTCGTCTGCCCTTGTTAAAATTAAGGTTTTGAGGATTACTTTTGTGGCAATTTTCTGAGTTGCAATAATTGCGTTGAGTGAACTCATAGTTGCTCCTCCCCATGCAATTATGCCGTGTTCTATAATTGATTGGCAGATTGCGAAGTATATTATTCTGAGGAGTGTCATGCTAAGAAAGTTTCTAATATTGCGCAGAAAGAAAATGGCTTTTTTTATTTTGTTTGAGATGTGCTGTGTTTTTTCCTTTTTACTCGATACCCAGCATTCAGAGCCATACGTTAATACAGGACGTAATAGTGTCTCACAGATGGTAACATTTGTTTTCCTGTACACACGAAAATGGCTGTGCTTTATACGCTATATTTTGGGCTTTGCGCAGTGCGTCACGGCAGTATGCTCCGCCCGGGAAGCCGGGACGCGGGGCCCAGCGGGTTAAGCGAATGTCAGCCGATGCGATAACGCCGCTTGCGGTCGCGGTTTTGTATGCAGGCCGCTTACGTCATATGCGAATGCATAATTGTTGTGCATCCGAAGGCAGGCGGCTGAGCGCATGTTTGTTTGGCAAAAATGCAAGGGGAACGGGGCGTTCAAGATCTAACGCCAATTTTTTCTTGATAAAATGATATTTCGCATTTTTATTTAACTTATTTTGTTTGGTAATTTATTAGCGTAGTTGTGGTTCTTCTCCTATGAAAATTTAATTATATGTAAAACAATCGGCCGTATTCTGAAATGAGCAATTTTATAAAATTTTATTTTCATTTATTGGTTTTCTTACAGCCATATAATTAATCAATCTTGAAAAAAAACAATAATTGATGTACAGAGTTTTGGGCCAATTACAAGATTCTGTTTCTGTATCTTGACAGTTATTGTACAACATTGTGAATCCGTCAACTTTGAGAGTTTAGAAAGTAACGAATTCAATCAATTAGAAAGCTCGTTATTCATAATTGTGAATATCTTAACATTTGTTTGCATTTTAGAGCTTTCTAATTGATTGAATTCATTAATTTTAAATCTGTCAAACTTAAAACGTCAAAATTGGCGGCATTACAATGTTTTATAGTAGCTTTCGATTAAATGTACATTTAGTTAAATGTAATTATTTAATTAAACTGTATTGTATATCAATTATTAAAAATTCATTCGCTTCAATACAGCTCAAATAAAATGGCAAAAACCTTGATAATGATAAAAAATTATGTTTTAAATTTTCGCAAGGTTCTTATCATTTAATTCAACTTAAAGTTTTGCTATCACCTATGAAACATGGCGTTATATTATTTGTGAGACACTTTTTATGTTCTTTGAATCTATTTTTGCCTATTTGACCTACATATGCCATATCACAATCCCCCACATTCTAGTTTATAAACCCCAATACAATTTTACTTACTTACTTACCATCACGCCGTTTTCCCATGGGGGTAAGCAGATAAGATGGAGCGCCACACTCTTCTGTCCTGACGTGCAACTCTCGCCTCATCCACATTCGTACATCTTCGCGTGCAAGCTTGATGTTTGTTGAAGCTTCTAACAGGACCATCTTTCAGTATATGGTTAATGTGGTCGTGCCACGTCTTTCGCGGTCGCCCTCTCCTTCTGGCGCCGTCAACACTCGCGTTGTATATCTTTCTTACCGTTCTTTCCTCATTCATTCGCTCAACGTGCCCCAGCACCAGCTGGGCGACCCTATTTTAATTGTACTGATTATGCTAAAATCAGCTTTAGGTACATTCATTCATTTTTAGTGTTGTAGACCAAAACAGGACTTTCTACCGAAACCGAATCTTCGGTATCTGTCTCAGTTTCGGCCAAAATCGAAACCGAATCTTCGGTATCTGTCTCAGTTTCGGCCAAAATCGAAACCGAATCTTCGGTATCTGTCTCAGTTTCGGCCAAAAGCGAAACCGAAGCTTTTTTAGTCATGTTAAAAATCTATTGTTTACTCAAATTTGGTTTGTTTTTTACACTTATACAGACAGTTAACACGTGTTTAACGAAATAAAAAACAATAATTGAAATATGTGAAAAAATATATATATTACTGCTATAAAACAAAAATTATAAAAAATAATAAAACATGTTAACTACTTATTGAAAAAAAAAATGTCAATAATGAACACTTACATTGTAAAGGAAGGACCTTATTAATCGAGTATTTTAATTGTAATTGCGTGTACAATCACAACATTCTTAAGTCTAAATTTAACATTTATTCATTTATTGAGATCTTTTAATTGCAGTTAGTAATGTATAATTATCTAGATAATTAATATATATCCTGTAAATCATCATATATAATATATATATATATATATTAATATATTATATTATATATTTATAAAACCCGAGTTTCCCTACCCGCCAAGTTTTCTCCACAACCAGCCACAACCACCCACCGGTGGTTAAGGTGGTGAGTAGCCCTTGGTGTCACATCGAAAATATGTGACACCAAGGGCTGTGAGGGTGGCTGTGCGTGGGTGGGAGTGGGTGACAAAAATGTGCTTTCTAGCACATCGTTTTGTTACGGGAAGGCCACAAATGCTTCAGGTTGTTTCAAAATAGGCGCGCCGACTGTGTCGGTGAGTCTAGAAGGTTCTGGAAAAACCTGCTCTAGAAAGTTCCGGAAAGAGAAGGTTCTAGAAAATTCCCGAAAGTTCTATAAGGTTCTAAACTGAGTGGCGGAATGTGTCGGTGTGTCTAGAAGGTTCCTGTACATGAAAGTTCTGGAAGGAGAATGATCTAGATGGTTCGCGAAAGTTCTTTGACGATCCAAACAGTGTACTAAAAATCTACGCGTGCGAAGCCGCGCGGCACAGCTAGTAACTAGTAACCAGCGAACGCAGCTGATGACGGCGGGTGAAACACGAGCCACGAATTCATCCGAAGTCAGCCGAACGACGCGCGGTAATTCGCGAACGCAGAGTTTCGGTGCGGCCGAAGGTTCGGCAGATTTTCTGCCGAAACCGAAACTGACGCCGAAACTAGATTTTTTTGCCGAAACTTGCCGAAACCACAGTATACCAAGAACAGTAATACGTCTTCATACAAAATTATACTATAATTATTTTTTTTTTAACAAAAATTTGATAGATCTTCTTGATCGTCGCTACGAGTCTGCTTGCAAAGTTTCAGTTCGATCGGATCACGGAAAAAGGGTTAAAAATCGATCCAAAGTTTTTCGTTAGACAAGCAATAACCAACCAGATGCTACGAGTTAAAAGAAAGGGAGTAAAAATAAAGTGACAACCCTAGCGTCAACGCAAGAGTAGGCTAATAACTCGCACGCACTGTGACGCACACATTGACATGGAATATGGGGGCACAAGGCGGCGGCAGCAAGGGCCGTGCCTTCGGTGCCGTTCGCGCTCGCAGCCGCCGCTTTAGAAAAAAATGCGCTTCCTGAAAAAAATGCCTTTTTTATGTTTGTGGTGCTTTACTAAAAAGGTGTGTTGATTATCACAAAGACTGTGAGTTTTTAAAAGTCTACGTTGATGTTAATCAGCGTTCTTGCAATTTAAGTGCACAAACCAGGTATACTAATTACAGAAATTTTCGGGTTTCGTGCCTACCTTACGCGTCGGAATCTCAGACGCTACGAGTTAACAGAAAGGGAGTAAAAATAAAGTGACAACCCTAGCGTCAACGCAAGAGTAGGCTAATAATTCGCCGACAGGCCGGAGATAAACTACGTTTCTGGGTATACTGTGGTAACAGTAGACGTGTACCTACAGTATAGAATGGTTTCAAAATCGGTCATCATGCCTTTTGTGACTTCTTTTTTAAAGCCGTCGGTAGGGAGAAGTGGTCGAACCGCCCCCTATAGCTGACGCGAGCAGCGGGGTACTTGAACCCGGCCGATTCAAGGTCCGCCCGGCAGCCATCAGACAATGGATCAGACGGCCGCAAACCGAAATCCCGCTGCGGCGCATACCGCTGACGTCACGTCCGCTCGGAAATCTAAATCCGACACATCACCGCCGCGCTGGACAGGCTCTTTGGTTTTCCTGCTGACAATAAAATTATTGCAAAAAAAAACTAACCCATAAAAGCCAAGTTTTTACAATACTCCCTTTCGCTTTGAATCAGGACTCGTATAGAACGATTCCTATTTGAAAAAACCATTAAAATTTCTATAAATCCAAAATTATGCTATAATTATTAATTTTTTTTAACGAAAATTTGATAGATCTTCTTGATCGTTGCCACGAGTCTGCTTGCAAAGTTTCAACTCGATTGGATCACGGGAAAAGGGTCAAAAATCGATCCAAAGTTTTTTCGACGGCAAGCAGGCAAGCAAGCAAGAGTTAATATAAAGGGAGTAAAAAACTAACCCATAAAAACCAAGTTTTTATTATACTCCCTTTCTTTGTAAAATAAAATAACAATTAAAGACGAATTAAAACATATAATACAACACTAAACTTAGTCATTTAATATATTTCTAAAATGTCAGATGTTTTGAGCTTTGATAAGGCACTTCGTGCTTTGAAGATTGAATTCTAAAAATATTTGTCAGTCAATTTAGATTTTCGACATTCGTAGTGAAGTACCTATTACGTATACCGACGGAGTAATTCAAATTTAGAAAATATTCCGCGACGTTATCGGGTCGCCGTTGCTAATCAAACTTTTCTAATGATTCCAATTTGAAAAAAACAAATAAAATTCCTAAAAATCCGAAATGATAATATAATTATTAATTTTTAAAAATTTTGTTAGATCGTTTTTATCGTCGCCACGAGTCTGTCTGCAAAGTTTCAGCTCGATTCGATCACGGGAAAAGGGTTAAAAATCGATTCAAAGTTTTTTCGCCAGACAAGCAATTAAGCAGACGCTACGAGTTAAAAGAAAGGAAGTAAAAATGCCAATTCGAACGAGAAAGAACCCGAAAATTCGAGGAATTCGACGTTACGACAATGCGGCAAATATGTGCAAAAAAATATTTTTGAAAGCCAGTAAAAATATTATTAAACTATCTTAACATATATGTATTTTTATTTATCAATTAAGGGGGGGGGGTAAGGTTTTTAACTTTTTTTTGCATTTTTTGTAATTTTTTTAAATGAATGTATAACATCGCAAGAATATTGTGTCAAAATTTCAAGTCAATCGGAGCAAAATTGACGAAATTATGAACATTTGAGCGATGCTCAGACTGATTTTCTATACCTGCTCGGGCAGCTAAGAGACGCGCTCACCTGAGGACTACCGGACGTGCTATTGCATTGGAAGAGTTTTGCGTAGACAAGAACAAAATGATGCTGATGATGAAAGCTCTTTGCTGTGTGAACATGGCATCGACGATTATGTGTAAGTATAAAATAAGTGTTGAGTTTTATTTTGAATTTTACAATGTGCAAAACTTTAAAGCATTTTCCCCACATCTCACGTTTTCAAAGTCGGTGTCCATCATAACTTCAAAACTACTGCACCGATCCTTTTGAAATTTTGAACACTATTTCTGTACATAATTTACAAGGTAACGCTGGAGACTTTTTTTCAAATATGTTATTAATTTTTATTTTTTAATAACAAATTAGTCGATATTTTTCGCAAAAAATCGCGTTTTTCCCTTCAAAGTGTTCCAAAAAATTTAAAAATTGAAGTTTCATAAAACCCTCCCAGCGTTGCCTGGGAAAACCTATTATCTAACGAATGAACTTTGATTTTTTGATTTCAGATGATCGAGCACCAAGTTATGATGGACACCGCAATTCTACTTTTTTCCGAGACACGTCCGAATAATTGCTGCCATTGCCGTATTTTTTAATATTTCTTCTTGAAAATTTTACACAATATTTTTCAAATGTCATACTTTAATGTACCATTGGTTTTAATAAAGAAATTTTAACTGTGTCGTCACAAAAAATTCACAAAAACATACCCATTTTTGTTAGAATTAACCTTACCCCCCCTTAACATAAATTAAAGAAGTCTCACAGAGTCGCAATTGAAAAATATAGAGGTATCATTATCAGCTGTGAAATTTACGTATACTATATCTTTTTTTTTATTCGGTCATCCAACAGGGAGACATAATTGCTTGGTAGGACAAAATACAGAAATGTCTCCCACAATTAAAGGATGATACAGATAGACATAATTATAGACAGGTCAGTTTGATATGAATGACAGATCAACAATTTTACAGTTTCATTTATTCCTAATTTGACATTATCATAAACATAAAAGGGTTCGTTATGTATATAACGCACATGGTCAGGGAGGAGAGCTCTTCATATTTAGTATTAAAAATATCTATTGAATTCAAAAGGTAATTATAATCTGAGCATACGCGTGGGATGGGAGAGGATCTCCTATTATTGGTATGATAAGTTGGAAGGGAAAAGAGGTACTTCAGTCTGTTAGGTCGGAGTCGGACGTGGAAAGATAGCAAGCTGGTGATTTCAGGTGAATCAGTAAGGTTATGAATTATTTGTAAAAGGAAGGATTGATCTGATAATATTCCGCTATTTTCAAGAGTGTATCATGGGAAGGACAACAGATGTCCCTGGCACAGTCCATTCGAATATATTGTTACGTGTCGTGGCGAGGGAGGAACTAATGAAAACACTGAAAATCAATTAGCGATTTATTAATTAATGAGTAATTAAATATTCAACGTACAAAGTCGCTTAAAACGAATTAAACTTAACGCTATTCTTTAATCTACACTATTTCGCAAATGTAAAAGAAGTATAAAAGGTCACTTCTTTTCGTAGGTTAAGTGCAAGATGTGTGAAAAGTTAGTTTGATGTATGATCGTGTTATGTTGTTTCATGTTTATTTTCTTTTTTAAATTTCTTTACTTTGTGCCAGATGTGAAAATGTGTTTCTATTAATGATTATTTATGTCTATTTATGTTGATATATTTTTGGAACTATTATTAATTATTATTAATTACTAGATGTAAAAATGTGTGCTTTTTACAACTAATTAAAAATATATTCAAATACATACAATGAACATTTAATAGTCGCTGGGTAACGCGTATTTATCGCTCGTAGATTTTTCAATTCTAGCACACAGAAGCTCTGGTTTATTTCGCTCGATATCTGTCGTTTCGCAATTTACGACTGGGTACACTTGACCGTCGTCTCGCGCGTACTTCGCACTGAACGAACTGTCAAACACGACAACTCCCGCACCACGGCGTACTTGCATATTTACAACCAAATACGGGTATTTTCGTACTTTCTAGATTGTTCTAGTGTTTCGGAGAAGGTCCTAGTCGCTTCTCAGTTGTTCAAGGCGTTTCTCGAATGTTGTAGATCACCACAGATTGCTGTTGGCTGTTCTTGATCCTTGGATAGTGTTGTGACATATTCGGATTCGGACAGCGCGCAATTTCTTTTGCTTGCCATTAATTAATAAATGAGACTTACAGATATGGTCGACATATTCACGTAAATATACAAGGCCGCATAGCGTAATTGGAGAACGCGCCTGCCCCGGAAAGGAGGAGATCTGTGGTTTGAATCCCGGCAGCAGCCAAATATTTTTTCGTGGATTCGATTTTTCTATATATCTTTCTAATTGATTAATTAATTTGGTTTTAAATTTTGGAATATTTTGGGGGGATCTGGAAGCCGGTCGAATGCGTGAATATTTTCATTTTCATTTTCATTTATTGGTTTTCTTACAGCCATATAATTAATCAATCTTGAAAAAAAACAATAATTGATGTACAGAGTTTTGGGCCAATTACAAGAAAACGCATATATACAATCGATAAAAAAATAAGAAAAAACATGTCCAATAGTGAGTTTGTGTGAGTGTGTGTATTTGTGTGTTTATTTATTTATTTATTTATTTTAAAACAATCTTAAAAATTTTCCACTGAATTTAAAAATTTACCTTAACGTACATTAATAGCGAATGGAGAGGGTGAAGGGGAATGTGGGACGGGAGTAGAAGGGAAGATATAATGTACAAATTAGTTTGGGTGCGGTAGTGTAGCTATTGTTCGTTTTATGTTTCTTATTGTTGCGTTGGAAATGTCAATGTGGTGATAGTTTGTGTTAAATGAATTTGTGGATCTGTACATATATACCAGAAGCTTTGAGAATTCGGACCCATTTACGCTCGACCGCTCTGTTAAGTTGGCGTTTGTTTTGACAATGGCGAAAACCATAGATCCGAGCGAATAGAAGGCGCATTGTGAATTTTTATATTTTTTGTCTCGAGATTTCTCTCGAGAGAAGACTTGTACACAAGTAGTTAATAGTCGTTCGACCGTGTAGTACGTAATACACATGTACATTCGATCGCTTTGGAATGCCGGTGTCTAGACATTGTTGACCTTGGAACCTATGTACTTGTGCGATAGTTTTTATTCCTTGTTCATTTTCCTCATTTGTCAGTTGAAGGGTACAAGGAAAAAGTGTGCGTTGTCATCCAGTTGTCGAAAATTAACCGACAGTGTATCGTACTCAAATAAGTTAGTCGTAATTAATTAAGATAAATTATAGTCTCACAGAGACGAAGCTATTTATATGGAAAACATGTATGGAAGTCTTTACAGGGTGGCCGCAGTACTCATGACCTGCATTAGCTGGCTCAAGTGATCACTTTACGCAACGCAACGTTCACCGATCCACCCTAAGTACATCCACATGGAATTATCCGCACTAAGTATATTTTTATATTGTACTTTATTTACCTGAAATATTTTTAATACTTGAAGCAACTACGCTACTTATCCACTGTAGAAATTTTTTTATTCCGTTGCATTGTGCAAAATGATCACTTAAGCCAGCTCACACAGATTATAAGCTCTGGACGACCCTGTAAAATCTCCCACACACTTTTCCTATACAAATAGCTTCATCTCTGTAAGACTTCTATAGTTTATCTAAAATATTTGGTCACGATAGAAATATTGGCATTTAACTGATGTCTTTACATTTGTCGTAGAAATTTTAACATAAATAATTTATTTTTTTATTTAGAATTCAAACAGCTTATTTGATATTAAGAAATAGAACATATGATATAATACTAATATTAAGCCAATTATATGAATTCACTTGATTAACCTGGAACACTATGTATTGTATACAAGAGAATAAGAAGTTATCTATAACAAATTTAATAAAAAGATCAAGGATAAAAGAGTTTTTTTTTTTAAAGATATAAATATAGATTAATACATGAAGAAAGTACGGTAAATTTATTTACAGGGGGGAGAGGAAGGAAGGGGAATTTGGATTAGTAGATGGAATATGGTATAAGGAATAAGATCTGTGTGATTAATGCACATATTTTGTTTTATGTGTTGGGATAGCAATCGCCATTTTAACAATTATAACGTCGAATTTTTTTTTTAAAACCATGATGCCTTCTAGCCAACACGTCCATCGTCTATAGGCAACATCTTCATAAATCACCAGGGTCGAGATGATTTATATCTCGATTAAAAATTAATGATTTTTTTAAAATCAATACATTTTTACTCCCTTTATATTAACTCGTGACGTCTCCTTCCTTGTCGTCAACAAAAACTTTGGATCGATTTTTGACCCTTTTCCCGTGATCCAATCGAGCTGAAACTTGGCAACTAGACTCGTGGTGACGACCAAAAAGATCTATCAAATTTTGTTAAAAAAAATTGATAATTATAGTATAATTTCGGATTTTTAGAAATTTTATTGGTTTATTTAAATTGAAATCATTAGAAAAGTTTGATCACGGCGGCCCGATAACGTCGCGGAATATTTTATAAATTTGAATTACTCCTTCGGTATGCATAATAAGTACTTCAGTGCGAATGTCGAAAATCTAAATTGACTGACAAATGTTTTTAGAATTTAATCTTCAAAGCATGAAGTGTCTTATCAAAGCTCAAAACATGTGACATTTTAGAAATATATATTAAATTACTGTAAGTTTAGTGTTATGTTATATGTTTCAATTCGTCTTTAATTGTTGTTATATTTTGCAAAGAAAGGGAGTATAATAAAAACTTGGTTTTTATGGGTTACTTTTTTACTGGTACTGTTACTGGTTTTTCTCTGTAGACTGTGGACACGTGGTGCTCGGACCTGAACTCCGTCTTTTAGGGTGATCCTTGTTTTTGTCCTTCCCTATTAGGGAGTGTGACCTTTGCCATGACATCCCCTCACTGTCCTCCTTCCCATCCTAATCAATATATATATATATATATATATATATATAAAAAGAGACCCGTGTTTCCCTATCCGCCAAGTTTTCTCCACAACCACCACAACCCAACCCATCTGTGGTTATGGTGGTGGACAGCCCTTGGTGTCACATCGAAAATATGCGAGATTGGTGGGGGTGGCTGAGCGTGGGTGGGAGTGGGTGCTGAAAATGTGCTTTCTAGCACATTGTTTTGTTATGGAAAGGCCGCAAATGCTTCAGATTGTTTCAAAATAGGCGCGCCGATTGTGTCGGTGAGTCTAGAAGGTTCCGAGAAAACCTGCTCTAGAAAGTTCTGGAAGGAGAAGGTTCTAGAAAATTCTCGAAAAAAGTTTTATAAGGTTCTAAACTGAGTAGCGGAATGTGTCGGTGTGTGTAGAAGGTTCCTGTACATTCGATAAATTTCTTGAAAGTTCTGGAAGGAAAATGTTCTAGAAGTTCGCGGAAGTTCTATGACGATCCAAACAGTGTACTTAAAATCTACGCGTGCGAAGCCGCGCGGGCACAGCTAGTTCTATATATAGTCTTTTGATATGATCAATTGTTATTTATTTATTTTTCTTTTAAATGAACTTTCTATTTCTGTTTTCTACATGTTATCTTACCGTTTTGTTCTTTTACCTTTTTTTTATGTTTTTTCTTTGATATTTCCTAATAAAGTGTGATATGTGGAGGAGGTACAGTGAATGGACTGTTGCGGGCCTCTCCGGGTCCCGTCGCCCTTTACACGACGTATCACGGAGACGGCCTTTAGAGTAAAAAATCTTCAACCTGGCGACGTATGAGTAGGGCCGATATGCGAGCTTTCGCTCATAAAACGGTCCTGGGAATGCGGTGGGTGTCCATTCACTGGAACCGATCGGCCAAAAAGTGTCAAGGGACTTCTCCCGGAAAAATTTAAGCCTTTCACTGGAGTATTATTAGTTGATAGTCACAGTAAACTGCCCCTACCGATCGGTGGGTAGCAATACATAACATGAAAAAATGTACAACCGAAGAAGAATTGGATAAAATCAAGCAATTAGTAAGAACAGTTGCTTCTTCCGCTGGGGTCGAAATAATATTTTCGGCATTCAATTAGGTGCACAGCAAAATAAGAAATAGATTAGGCACCGAGAAGGCGAAATTAGTCTTCCTTTTGAAAAAAAAAAATTACATAACAAATAAAAACATAACATCTAAGTTGTCTACCTACAGCAAGTAAATATAAGTGACTCCGATTGCGGTGAACCCCCAATGGTTTTATGTTTATTTATTAATCAATATATCAATATATATATATATATATATATATATATATTTACATAAAAAGAAACCCGTGTTTCCCTATCCGACAAGTTTTCTCCACAACGAGCCACAACCAACCACCGGTAGTTATGGTGGTGGGTAGCCCTTGGTGTCACATCGGAAATATGCGAGTTTGGTGGGGGTGACTGTGCGTGGGTGGGAGTGGGTGACGAAAATGTGCTTTCTAGCACATTGTTTTGTTATGGGAAGGCCGCAAATGCTTCAGATTGTTTCAAAATAGGCACGCTGATTGTGTCGGTGAAAATTCTGGATGGAGAAGGTTCTAGAAAATTCCCGAAAGTCTATAAGTTTCTAAACTGAGTGGCGGAATGTGTCGGTGTGTCAAGAAGGTTCCTGTACATTCGATAAATTTCTTGAAAATTCTGGAAGGAGAAGGTTCGAAAGTTCTATGACGACTAGTTCTATGTACTAAAAATCTACGCGCGCGAAGCCGCGCGGGCACAGCTAGTTTTAAGTATTTTTTATTTTTCTTATTATTTTTTGTTAAATATGACAAAATGCTACTGTGTTTTAAAAAAAATTATTGACTTCTAGAAGAACTTGTTTTAATTCTATAATATTTTTTTGTTAAAAATGGCAAATAAATATGCTACTGCGTTTTATAAATAAAATACTGACATTTTAGAAGAACTAATGTGTTGATTTTTGTAAATTTTATTAATAATTAAAATAAACAGAAATCATATTGTGTTTTTTCTAACAATAACTGATTTCCAAATAAAAAAATATCGGAATATTAAAAAAAATTATGATTTTCGTCAACCCTGGAAATCACAAGCGCGTGCATACACGTCTCTCGCGCGTCGGACAGCAGTGTCGGAGCCAAGGCGCAACCGTGTCACAGCTGCATTAAGGTGCATTTGGAATTCGCGCACGCACCCGGGACCCGACTACAGTTGGCCTTGGAAGGACGCAGTGCGCATACCGCCTGCGCAGAGGGAGAAATCATGCCGGTACCAACCTCACCGACATACTCAGGGAACCTCCCACTCAAACACTTCCTGACAGGGTGACCATGCTCGATGCACTAGCAAAAGTGGAAGTTTATGAAAACTTATTTTGCACAAAGGCATGTAATTTTCTTAGGACCACGGATGTATAACAAATTACCAAAAGAGATTAAACAATTATTCTACACATATTTACACTAGGACTTTGACTCACTCAACTTTCACTAACGTTGCACTTGATACTTTGTAGATACATAATTACTACCTTATGAAAATAAATATTACTGACGAATTAAAAAATATATATAATTGTGTTCTATAACGCCACTCTGGGACAGGCGTAGCCTAGTAGAGTGGCATAATCCACAAATTTAACAAAAAAAAATGTGTAATTTATCTTATATTTTATTGTTAAATTGGTATTAAGTACCTTTATTTGTAAACAAGGATTTTTTGAAATAAATTTAAAAAAAAAAAGATAACAATTACAAAACATCTAAAATTCTGTATATTGCTGACTGAATGGCTGTTCAATATTGGGAGAAATCAGCTGGAAGAGATGCTCAAATGAACAATTTAATTAAATGAATAACTGTATTTACTGAACATTTACTCTTTACTTTGTTGTTATATTATCAACCTTGGAATTAATTTACTTTAATTTACTTATTTACACTTTTGTTTGTTCATCTATGTATATACTTTTTACTTAATTTACTTTACTTTACTTTACATTACTTATATTTTTATTCTTATTTAACTTTATTTCTTATTTACTTTATATACTTTTTATTCTAAATTACTTTACTTTATTTTTCTTTTATTCTTCTAATTACCTAACCATGAAATTAAATATTTAAATGGAGTCTCAATGAATGGAATGGCTACTTACCTCAGAACAGGTATTTTTATGTACCTAGCTAGGTAGGTAACGATAAAGGCCTGCATACAAAAAATTGTATATTGTATTTGTTGCTATCTTATTCATACATTAATTATGTTTAAATGTAAGCTGTTATAAAAGTTATTGAGCTTATAAACGCCGATTTATCAGCACTGAAACTGGAACTGAACCCGCAGAAGGGTGACTTTTGCCAGTTCGGAAACTCCATGTCTTCAATTGTTGCGGAATGGATTGCGTTTTGTGAGATTTCGTGAGATGTGAAGAAAGAGAGAGGAGAGAGCTCTCCTAGGAACGATGACCTTATCAGGAATGCAAGAAACCTCGGACTCTTTCGGGAATTCGTGAGGGAGTGGGTGAGTCGCTGGGAGCTGCTCCGAGGATAGATTTTGCAAATGACCGTGAATCTGTGGCGCCTTTGGATTGAACTCCATTTTTCTGTGTAACTGTGACGTCTTCTTCCCCTATATGGAGTGGTGTCAAAATGGCTTCCTGTCTCCTCGCTGTCCCTCTCCAGCTGTAACCCCTCTCTGCCTTGAATCTATATGTGTGAGTCTTAGTATTGTCTCTCTTGCTCTTGTACTGCATCCATGTCCTTTGTAACCTGTATGCATAAATATTTGTATCTTTTATATCTATACTACCATGTAACTGAATTGATTATACTAATAAAGATTTTATTTCTGCGAGAGTGGGACAGTGATTGGGCTTTGCTTGCATCTCCCTGCTGGGCCGCCCTATACACGGTCCAGCATGGAGATAGCTATTAGAGTAAAAAAATGTGAACCAGGCGACGCATGAGAAGGACCGATATGTCAGCGTAAGCTCATAAACGGTCCTGGGAAAGTGGTGGGTACTCAATCACTGTGAGATTATTGAACTGCGTCAGATGAAGACGAAAATAACTGCAATGAGAGGGATGCAAATTAGTTTGTTTTAATTAAACATAAATTAACATAGCACTGAAACATAAAGATTTGCAAATCATATATTAACATAACTATAACACCCTGGAAGCGATGGGAGCATTCTTGCAAACATGAGAAATGTGTAAAATAATCTCAAAGGTTCGAAAAACCAACACGTTTCGTATAAAAAACGAAGCCAGGGCCGCCGCGCTTTATTGTTGTTTTAACCGAAGCGACATAACCAGCGATAAAACCGACCGCAGATTAATCGAAGCGATAGATATCGGGCGAAATATATGCGTTGAGAACTGAATATTCTAGCAAGCGATAACAAAGTGTTTCACAGACGAGTGGTTTTGTAAGTTTGTTAAAATAATTAATATTTTTTTAATTATTTTCCAGTGTTTTCAATTGCCTAATTGTTACGAATGTCTAAAATAATAGGAAGTACACATAATCGAAATATTTCGAGCGTTCTATATGAATTTGAAATGTAGAAATTATTTATCCTCGATGTGTCGCGAAACGGCATTGCCTATATAAGAGATGACAGATCCTCTGCGTAGACAATACGCTGTTGTGACGGATTAAGAAGCCGCGCGATTGACCATAAACAAGCGATAGACAAGACTAAAGCAAAATAGAAAAGTACCTTCCTACGTATTTGTGAAATATTCTGAAGTGACAGTTTTTGCGAATTATGAAATTGGTGTGAATTAAAAACGGTGCTCCCATTAAATTCTGATTCACTGATATTAATCAATTAATTACAATTTAATTAAACATCTAGCCTAGCTAAGCGGCCATTGTTATTTGCTTGCTGCTTGACAGAGTGGTCGTCTACGGTGGCCGCTTCGCGGCTGGTAGTGGCAACTTGATGGTTTTTGGAGACAACTTTCCTATAATTACATATTTGTTACTTATGCCGTGTCCTCAAATTTTTATGCTCTGGAAAAAATTACATGAAAATAAAGAAAAAATTGATAAAAGTTGTCCGAAAAACGACATTTAGAATGCGACATTCTAACCTAAAAGACATGAATATGACAGTTAAGCAATTTATCATAGACAATCTACGTGTGCTGCACGCTTCCATAATATTACGTCTGCGACTTGATTCAAACTGGAATATAACATTTTTCAAACTAAAAGTAGCCTTTTAATGCGATAAACATTGTAAATGGAAAATGTTAATATTAGGTCCTTACATATGAAATTGGCGTTTTGCCGTACTGGCAAATTTACTGCAAACCATGATGGAAAAGCTAGCTGCTAAACAACCGAGGCTGGTTAATCGCTCTAGGCCACTGCTGCTTCATGATAACGCTAGACCACACACTGCACAACAGACGGCTACCAAATTAGAGGAGCTTCAATTGGAATGTCTAAGACATCCACCGTACTCTCCGGACCTTGTCCCAACAGATTACCATTTTTTTAGAAATTTGGATAACTTCTTGCAAAAGAAAAAATTCAACTCCGATGGGGCAGTCCAAACAGCCTTCAATGATTTTATTGATTCCCGTCCGAATGGTTTTTTTAGTAAAGGGGTCAATGAACTACCTATGAGATGGCAAAAGTGCATATATAGCAATGGTACATACTTTGATTAAATAGATATATTATAATAAAAAAAATCGGCTTTATGTTCCTCCCATACTAAACGCCAAATTCATATGTAAGGACCTAATATTTCCATAGTATTTGACATATGCCGCGCATGCACAATTGCTCAATGATAGCTGGATTGACCACTACCAGAAATAATTTTAAAACACATATATGTATATGTATTATAAATTAGTAAACGCGTATATATATTAAATACATTATTTTTATAAGTGACCAGTACATAATACTTTATGAGTGTAATATTTCTACACATTAAATTTTATCTGCATGGCTAATGAAGAAGAATTGAAAAAATTAACAACACTCCAAAATAAAGCATTAAGAATTATACTAAAAAGAAATCGATGCACAAGAATCAAATTGATGTTAGAAAGTCTACAAATAATGACATTTAGACAAATAATTAAATTTAATGTACTTCTATTTATATACAAAATTGTTGGATAATGGACACAACAATACATTTGAATTAGTAAGAAAAATAAGAGAAACATGAACATGACCATTGTACAAGAAAAAAAGATGAAATAAGATTGCCATACAGGAAGAAAAAAAGATCGCAAACTTCTGTGATGTACAGTGGGATGAAGTTGTATGTGAGTCTGCCAGAGGATATTAGAGACGAAAAAAATATGAAAATTTTTAAGAAAAAACTAAGAAAGTTTGTGATACGTTCTTTTGATTAGAAATTAGATATACTGATTTTTACAATATATATATATTAGGAAATATTAATGTTATATTACCTATTTTAAGAATTAAAAAAGAAAAAAAAGTAACCCATAAAAACCAAGTTTTTATTATACTCCCGTTCTTTGTAAAATATAACAACAATTAAAGACGAATTAAAACAGATAACATAACACTAAACTTACAGTAATTTAATATATTTCTAAAATGTCAGATGTTTTGAGCTTTGATAAGATACTTCATGCTTTGAAGATTAAATTCTAAAAACATTTGTCAGTCAATTTAGATTTTCGACATTCGTAGTGAAGTACCTATTATGCATACTGACGGAGTAATTCAAACTTAGAAAATATTCCACGACGTTATCGGGCCGCCGTTGCTAATCAAACTTTTCTAATGATTCCAATTTGAAAAAACCAATAAAATTTCTAAAAATCCGAATTTGTACTATAATTATTATTTTTTTTAAGGAAAATTTGATAGATCTTCATGATCGTCGCCACGAGTCTGCTTGCCAAGTTTCAGCTCGATTGGATCACGGGAAAAGGGTCAAAAATCGATCCAAAAAAAATTGTTGACGGCAAGCAAGCAGACGCCACGAGTTAATATAAAGGGAGTAAAAAAAAATAATCCCTACTTCTCGCTATTTGTTTTTTAAAGCTGGCAATGGGAACCCGCAAAATACTTACACCACTCGTAGCGCATTTATATTATAATATGATATTAACATTATTTATTTCTTTATAGGATCGTAAAGAGTTTTTAATTTGATTGATTGCCCCCAGATTATTAGTGTGATCGACTTATATGCCCCATCGAATCATCAAGACACAGTGCATTATTCTATTATAGTGGAAATGTCAGAACTAATGCATTAGCAAACTCTGTAATTCCCAGATTACACTCATTAGGGAATGAACATGCAGAGGCGGCTGACATTTTTGCTGATAGTATAACTGTGTATCGGACAAAGCTGATACAATTGTTTACATCTCAGCGAAATGGAAATGGACAATAAATTTTTCTGTATTACTATTTTACCTTTAACTATTATTATTTGTACCTTTAACTGTATTATTATTTTATCTGTCTCATGTTTTTCTGTATTATTTTTAACTATTATTATTGTAACTTTTAACAGTATTATTATTTTAACTGTCTTATGTTATTTTTAAAAAAATTTATTCTGTGTATTTGTAAAAGCCAATAAGGGCGTTAAATAAATAAATAAATAAATTATTTTCTGGAGAAATGCTTCGGAACGTGTGTCCACCACGTCCAGCTGCAAGATCTCTTCCCGTGAAGAAACAAAAAGATTTTCGCAGCCTGAAATGTCACGGCCGTCGGAGGTACTCACCTCTTTCATTTACCTGCAGCCAATACCAGAACTGGTCTTTAAACCTTGGCCGAAGAAAAAGGTTTAATTGGTATAGTCATCTTCGCGTAAGGACTCGTTTCGTAGGAGCGCCCAATAAGGGCAGGTACCCTCGCGCAATGAGCAGGATTTTCGCTGTCTGGTCCGCGGGATCCGTCTCTTCCTGGCCTTCGGACTGATGTCGATTATTCACCTTTTTTTTTGCACCGCTTTTATTTATTTGCATTTTGAATTGCCCCTTTTTAATAGTCGTGCGAATGCAGGTAAAACAATTTAACAATATTTGTAAATGTACGTTCTGAGGACACATTATGGTAATTACACTATTTTTTTTCATAAAAAAATCTTTAGTTTAGAAAATACGTTTATGAAAAAGATTTTCTTTTGATATGTATGTCGTCTTTTTGTCGTCTGACGTATAACACGTAGCAGCAAATTCGCGTATTCGTAGACGTTCATTCGTTTTTTTACAAAACAAGCCGGCTTTTTTGTATCTTCTTCTTGGGTTTCAATCCATGGGATTGGTTTGCGGCAAAGCACATCTCCTTCTCCATTCGGCTCGGTGTCGGGCGATCCTCTTCAGCTCTGTGTAGGAGGCACAATTCATATCTTGGCACATTGCTCTAGATATTCACGGAGAGGGCGCCCTCTGGCAATCTTTCCCTCTACCATTCTCTCCAATATAGTTTTTAGCAGATTTCCATGGCATTAAATATGCTCCATCCATTTTGCACGCCTTTTTGAGATGGTATTCATCATGTGCCCGGTGTCATCGATCCTGCTGAGAACCTCTTCATTCGTAATGTGGTCTCTCCAGGAAATTCCTAGGGCACGTCTGTAGGTCCACATCTCGAAGGCTTCTAATCATTTTTTTCTCTGTCGTGCACTGCACTATGTCTCACATCCATACAGCAAAATACTCCACACATAAGTTTTTATTAATTGCTTGCGGAGCTTTAGGTTTATATTATTGGATTCGAAAATCTTTAATTTTTTGTTAAACGCAAGTTTTGCTTGGTGGATGCGACTGTCAACCTCTCTCTTTGTAAGGCCATCCCATGTGATTTTACTCCCAAGATAGACAAACTCTTTTGCGTTCTTAATTTTTGTAAAGTGTGTCCATAATGTCAGGGAAAAAGTTTTGTTGATGGTAAATGAAAAATGAATCCAACATTAAAGCATCAATTTTCGGTAAGTTATCGGATTTTCCTTGTGAAAATCCGTCCTCCATTTTTTAAATATGTTCTTAGATAGTTATTTTATTAAAATAGGTCACAAACACTGCTAAATCTATATAAAAACTATGCAAACACCAGTAAAAACAAAGCGAAGATGACCGGTTACCATAGAAACGAAACAAATTATACTGACAAACACCATAGATCCCGTATGTTTATCTATAATTCTTGCCAAACAACGTCACGACCAATCACATTGCGGAATTTTAAGGAATCGTGTTTTTTAAGATTTGTATTATAAAAATTATGAATGAAAACATTATCTCACACCATCCATACTCAGTTACAAAACATAATTTATTTTTCTGAATCTATTTTATATATTTTCATAGATATCTGTAAAATGTGAAATTACCCTATCACTGGAATTCGTACACAAAGGGATAAATTTTTTTTAATGAAATTTAAAATAGGATTAAATTATTAAGTTCAACTATTACTATTAAGTTCTGCGAGTTAAGTGTTATTTTAAATGTCATAGCTATTTCGGCTTGTAAGTCTATTATCAAACAGTGGATATACCACGTATAATCGACTTATTTATAAGGTTTAAGTTACCCTTTCCGCTATGGATAGTTAGATGTTTTCGATGAAACCCTATATTAAGATTTTTTTTTCCTTTCATTCATTCTTATCGTTAAAGATTCTCCGGTTTATATAATTCTATTTTAAGCTTAATTATCAAGATTCCCCGTTTCCTGTAAGTGATTAACTGAATTATTTTAAAAGTACCTCTATTCATTTGTTATTTTATTTACACACCTGAGATTATTACACTACATGTTATTTTAATTCATGGCCTTGATTTTGGGTTTCTTAAACACATTAAGAAGTGGAGAGAAGATCATTATTTGTTGACTATTTAATAGAGTTATATTTGTATCACAAATCAGGGATGTTACGGAGGTCGCTTTATCGGAACCGAATTCGGAATCGGAGTTATTAGATTTGGTTTCTCGGACCAGGAACCGGTATCAAAGGCAGAGACAGAAGAGAAATATTTTAAGGGAAGGTCTTATAAAGTAAAATTACAAACAATATTATTCATCAGTGTCATTTATATTGGCTTAAAAGACAATACACTTACCTTGTTGTTGAAAATAAAAATAATCGAATTTTCCTAAATCTTAAACAGCACTAGTAGTAAAATACTCCAAAAGAAGCATATTGTTTTTAACTTTTCAAAGCAAGAAAACACTTTGTGGCTTGACATTACAAGACATTTAAGAATAAATGAAATACTATGTTTTAAACCACTTTATTGCTATATATATTTGTCAACTAGTTTCGGTTGGACTCAACCTTCTTCAGGACAATTATAAGGTTGAGTCCAACCGAAACTAGTTGACTAATATATAGCAATAAAGTGGTTTAAAACATAGTATTTAATTTATTCAAATTGTTTTTAATGAACAAAAGCTTCGCAGCTTTATCTCCGTCAAATCTCTTTCTCAGCGTGTCATATATTAGGCCAGCACCACTAAAAAGTTGTTCACTTGCTACTGAGCTTGGTGAGATGACAAATACTGGCGGGAATCGAGTTCAGGGATTGAAATTCTGTATTCACTTTCCACCATAACAAAGGATCGTCACTGATAGGAATACGTTTTTCTCTATTATGCTCATTAAGAAGACTCTTCAATATAATTTTTTTTGTCCAAAACTGCATTTTCGTCAGATGTAGTATTATCTGCCGAATGATGTAGTATATATCTATTCTAGTATAGTAGTATATGGAATGATGTAGTATATATCTATTCTATGAAATGGAAGCATGGACGCTTACCGAAGAACTGAAAAGGCGACTTGAGGCATTCGAGATGTGGATTTACAGAAGAATTCTCATAATAAGCTGTATGGACAGAGTTACGAATGAAGATGTTATGGCTCGGATGAATAAAGAAAAATAAGTTATTAAAACAATAAAAATCCGAAAACTTCAATATCTATGACACCTGATGAGACATCCAGAGAAATACGAGATCTTGCATCTCATAATGCAGGGAAAGATTGCCGGTAGTCGGGGCCCTGGAAGAAGGAGGACTTCATGGCTAAAAAACTTGAGACAGTGGTGTGGCCAGTCTACTGTGGAGCTGTTTCGGGCCGCAGTAAACAAAGTCCGCACAGCTAACATGATAGCCAACTTCCGGTAAACGGACAGGGCACGAGAAGAAGAAGAAGAAGTAGTATTATCATCATCCCGCCGCTATGCTTGGACCTCCGATTATAACTTCCGGTTTCAATTTGTCGGAACCGGAGGTGCAAAATCAATCGGAAGTTCCGACCTTTCGGAATCGAAATCGAAGCGCCGTAACATCCCTAGCACGAATTATCCAAATATAACTAAGTAGTGACTACTGCTGTACACAAATGGGAATAATCCAAAAATATGGTCCCGTTGTTCATACAATGAAAATAAGTATTTCACTATATAATTTAATGTCCTGTTAATTTAATCTAACTAAAATAATCGTAATCTAAATTAAACAAACCAAACCTAATAATCTAACCTAACCTCATATATTGCCTATGAAATTTTAAAACATGCAGCGCAGTTTTCGAAACTTTAAAGTGTAATATCTTATTTGATACTTACTTTTAAAACGTAAATTACCTTTCATTTTGTTATTAGCACATTCAATAATATAGCGAATTAATCATTTTCGTTGTATATGCAATGGGACCATTATCTTGGATTTAGCCCACAAATGATAGCATTTTCATACTTTCTAGATTATTCTTGTATTTAGGAGAAGGTTCTCGTCGCTTCTCGGTTATTCCAGTAATTTTTAGACTTTTCCCAAAAATTATACATAATTGTAGACCGTTGTAGATCCTACGATAGTGTTTTGTGTATTACAAGGGATTTGGAAAATGCGCTATTTCATCTGCTTGCCATTCCGAGACAATATTACATGATTACATGTCGACTGCCCCAACGAATGAGGCAGTAACTCAATATTTTAGGTATTTGAGTTAGTACCATTTTTAGGTTTAGGCCATGATTATCTACCTACAGTAAAGACAGCAGTATCTCAAATGCAATATTTAACAGATAAAAATATGAATTTTACAAAACTAGTAAATCAGTTAAGTTAGTTAAAATATCTCAATTACTAGTAAGATCGTCTTATTATTACCTACAGACACACAAAAAAATGTTGAGAAGATTCAAAACAGAATTAGAAATCCCGTTCGAAACTTAAAAGTGTCCCCCTGAAAAATGGATTTATTTGAGTTACTGCCTCGTTCGTTGGGGCAGTCAATTGTGTACCCATGTTCTTGTAATGGTTGACCGCGCCTAATTGGTAAAGGCCGTAAAAAGAAGAAAAAATGTGATGATGTAACGTCGAGACTCAAAAACAAACTGAACATGATTAATTTTTACAATACAACGAAATCTGATGGTAAAATTTATGTCTATCACTGAATGAGAATATCAATACAGAATGGGTACCCTGGGTAGTAATCAGAGGACTAGACAAGTTTAAGGTCATATAAAATATCTTTTTAAAAATAAAATTACACCAAAAATACATGAATCCCTTTCAAATACCTCATATAATGGGGATCCGGGCGGACAAAAGCATGAAGGGTTTATGAATAAAATTATTTTAACTCGAAGTCGGAAATGGATACCCGGGTGCCCGGGTAGTAACATAAGGGTTAATGACGAATTGTATATGTGTTTATGGGGAGGGGGAGGGGTGTAAATGTGTCGCACCGCCACTGCACAGATGCGTCGAAGATCCGCACACACAATAGAAAAATTAGAGGGAACATTGATTACAAGGGATTCGGAAAATGCGCTGTTCCTTTTGCCTGCCATTCCGAGACAATATTACATGATTACACGTGTACCCGTGTTCTTGTGATGGTTGACCACGCCTAATTGGCAAAGGCCGTAAAAAAGAATAAAAAACCAGTGTGCGGACCCCAGTGCGTTCGAGACCCCAGTTGCACCATTTTAGTCCAGTTTGCTGGCGGGGCGGCCTTGCGGGCCCGCGCCGGGTTCAGGGCCAGACCGTTTGTGCAGCGGCCGGTGCATACGTCATGCCGGCGGCTGCGGCGCTGATGCGTCCGCGGGCTACAGGGCGGCCGGGAACTTCCTAGCGGGCGAGACGACCCTCGAGTTTTATACATTTTTACTGCGCTTTTGTGATTGCCTTTTTATAATGAACCAACAAAGACAGTGAATGGTTAGTGCTGCTGCTTCAGCATTAAAATAATGCCGATTCTGGCGAAAGTGTAGGGCCGATGTGGGAGCTTTTGCTCGTTGCCAAGTTCTACATGCCGACTTCTTACACGTGGCGCGGTGCAGTCGGCCGCTAACGAATCTGTTGCCAGTATTTTTTTAAATTATTATATTTAGTTAATTATTTATTATTTATTATTTATTCTGCAATCGGCCATTTTAACTGAAATACGGGAAAGAGCAAATGACATCACGCCTAAGTAAATATCACCGTGTCTCTTGATCTGTTGTCATAGACACAATGAAATGTTTACATAGACTTGATGTTTACATAGGCACGTTGGCGAAATGACAGCTGCGGGCGTTTTTGCGCGAAATTAAAAATATGTAGATGAAAATACAATTGTTTGCGTAAAAACTTAGTTTATTACTGAAATAATATTATTTTCGGCAATAGTAGACGTTTACCTACAATATAGAATAAAATCTAATAATAATAATAAAATCTGTCATCATTGACGCTCAAATAACTATTTCACTAAAGTTTCAAAATTTTATTTATATTTATTTAATTTATTTATATTTATTTGGAAAACCAACACCTTACAATAATTATGAAAAAACAAGGAATGTGGAACATAAAGAAAGCCAATGACAGGTTTTCACTGGTAGTTACACAATATCCTATTCACGTGGTGTACATATATATATATGGATATAGTATATTGATGAAACTATATGTAATTAATATAGTGGAAAATAATAACATATATTTTATTTGAAAAATCGATCGGAAAGCAAGCGTCGTACATTAGTGGGTTATTTTGAAATAAATCTAAATTATACGAGTTCGCCACAAGTATGCGTTTTGCCTTAGTTAGTAGAAACAAGAGGAGTAAAAAGAATAGGGTTGGTTCTTAGAACTTTATTATTTCTTAGAACTTATGAAAGAGTTTGGATAATAATTCGGGACAATCTAATTGAGTCTGAGGACAATTATAACAAAAAGTAATTTTTTTTAAAAGTGTATTTTTTCTGAAAGGCCGTTTTAAATTGTATTAGAAATAAAAATAATCCACAGTTTATTTTATTTTTTGTTATTTATTATTTATTTATTTATTAACGCCCTACAGGGCTTTTACATACAGATAGGTAAAGTGTACACTAATAGAATATTTAGTTTAAAGAAAAAAAATAACAAAATGTAAAAAAAATAATAACATGAAGTGGAAAGAAAATACTTAAAATACAGATTCAAATATATAAATATAAATTTAATTTAATTTAACGTAAAAAGCAAGTATATAACAAGCAGAGATATAAGGAAAACATAATATAATTGAAATTCAAAAACAAAAAAGGAATAATATAGAGAGAAAGGCAATAACTCAAGCTTTGTAAGTCATAATAAAATAATAAATTTACATACGGTTAGTTATCTCACTCAACCAACAATCAAAACAAATACAAATCAATTATTTAAGTACAATTTAACAAATTCTACTAATCTTTCAATACAACGTTTAATATATCTTTGAATATTATACAGTTATTGGCAAAGACGTCAAGTTGCTGTTATCTGTTTGTCAGCCTAGGAAGCCTTTAGACAGTGGAGAATTAAAGATGTAGTTAGTAGCTGCAGTTTCCACGGCAAAACCGGCATGACTTCTAGTTATGCGAGACGGAACACGCAAGCAGATATGTTCCAGTAGTTGAGGACAGTCGATAGTACCATTTATTAATTTGTGTAAAAAGAGAAAATCTATCACTTTTCTTCTAGTCTCTAGTTTATCAATAAAGCTAAAAGAGTAATAATGTTGTAATCAATGTTACTTGAAGCTTATAATTGATAAATCTAAGAAACTTATTTTGGACTTTCTCTTCATTAGGTACTCATGGGAACTGTATAATGAGGAATCCATACAACTATATTAAATTCTAGTATTGGTCGAATCAGGGTCTTAAATAATAATATGAAAGTTTCAATTTTCTTGAAATCTTTGCTTAACCTAAGTAAGAAACCTAAAGTTCTTAATCTTCTATCAACTGTTGAGTTGATATGGTGGACTAAAGAAAACTTTTTGTCAACAATTACGCCTAGACCTCTTATTTCATCTACCACACTCAAAACCTTTCCATCAATTTTGTAATCATATTACTTTATAATATTATTCCCTCATATTATTCAGTCATATAACTATAGTAAACTTAAACTAAAAGTAGTACCATTTGGGGTTGATGAGTGGGGGAGGGATAAGTATCGTGTGGGTGTAGGGGCGCGGTTAGTAAGCACGGAAGAGGCGACGTAATATAAAGTGTTTAAATAAAGGTAGTCACTTACAGAGACTGACAATCATATTTAACATAACATTTTACAACAATAGTTACTAGTAAAGCTAACTATTTTGTTCATAAACGTGGAAATTTTAATGTTAAGATTCTCGGGGAAGAAAAAAGTAATCGTAATAAACATTGGCTTCACCTTAATTATCTAATTACCCTATATATAGGGAAGGGGTAACTAAAATCATATAAAAAAGTGATTATACGTTGTATATCTACTATTTTAAAATGGCTTAGATAGCCGAAACAGCTGTTACATTTAAATAACTGTTTACGCAAACTCGCAGAACTTTGTAACAATATATATCAAATTTTAATTCATCTTAAGTTCTATTGTTTGAATTCTACAAATTAAATACAAAAACTAACTAACTAACCAACGGGCTGTTTCCCCGCAGGTGTAGACAGAGAGGATAGAATACCATATTCTTCTATCTTGGCACATCACTTTTGCTTCGGCTACATTCATACATCTTCCCATGCATGCTCTACGGCCATTGAGGCTTCTAACAGGGCCATCCTCCAACACTTGTAGTATCTGATCGTGCCAGGTCTTTCACAGATGCCCTCTGTTTCTGTTATCTTCAACACTCGCTCGATATATTTTCTTAACCATCCTTTCCTCGCTCATACGTTCCACATGACCAAACTATCTCACCACTCCTTTCTTTATTCTATGTTCCACACCACAGCCAGCATTACATTCACATATAACTAGCTCATTCCAAAAACAATACATATATTCCGTTTAATTAATTTCTTTAAGACTTTTAGCATCTATTATCATTTTATTTTTTAACAAACAAGCCATCAACAGGTCATTAATGACCCTAATAGATGGTCCTAGAGAGACATTAGATTATTATTATTATTATTATATAGATTCACTTCTAACTGGTTCATTCCGAAAACTATAGATATATTACATTTAATTAATTTCTTTAAGACGTTGAATATCATCTATGATAATTTTTTTAACAAACAGACTGTCAACAGGTCGTTAGTGACCCCAATACTATAGGTATACCCCAATACCCAATACTTAATACTTAATACTAATACTATAGTGACCCAATACTTAATACTTAATAAATAATACTTAATACTATACTTAATACTATATATCCTAGAGTGACATAAGAGTAAAAAGTATGAACATTTTGTGAACATTTTGAATATGATATAATTACATAATACACTTTTCACGATAAATTAATAATATGTAGATCATTAATGATAAATGAAATAATAATGAATAAATGATAACTTAATGACAAAATAAATTATAAATAATATTGAAACTAACGCAATAATTGGTCGTGAAATTGATATTTTATATATATACTTAAACTGAGATAGAAAGAGACTAAGGAAAGGACTGAGAGAACACTAAGTCCTATTTTGAATATGTCCCCTTTCACCTCATCACCTGTTTCTTTTGCACCCCCACTATTTACCCCCTTTTGGACACTTGACACCGAGGTATGATTGTTCATAATTTGTAAAGTATTAAGTATACCCTGACGAAGGAAAGTCGTTTCCGAAACCGGTTGGATTTTACCAAAAATTAAGTAGCGATAATTATTATTCATAATGAATAACCATAAAGTAATTTAAATTTAATTTTTTTTAAGTAATTTGCAACGGATTAAAACTATACATCGACCTACCACAACAGACCAAACAACTGACCACTGACAAATTCAAAACAGATGTGACAAAAATGCCAAAACTTGGCCAACTATAAAAAAATGACTGTATCTAAATTATATTATTATTATATTCCTGTATTGAATCATGTTAAAATGTTATCTATAAACCTTTTAGGTTTCTATTATATTTTAAATAAAATTTAAAAAATAGCAAAAAACTATTGTATGATGTTTTATAATTTACAATATTCATGTATTTAGTTTTTTTTTATGTCTAATTTTAGTCTATTCTTCTTGATAATTATCTCATGTGTCTCTGACACGTATATCTAATACATGTGTCTGAGATATGAAACACATATTTTAGGATTTTTTTTCACTGTTTAGTCAATTCTTTTGCATTGGATAATTAAGGGTAAGATCAAAGGGTAAGGGAGGGGTCAGCAGGAAGTAGATCTCTGGCAGGAAGTAGATTGGACAGGAATAAGGACGGTGGAAGAGATGTTCGAGCCGCTAGATACATGAAGATCAACTGTCAAATGATAATCAACATTGGGGGAACTGACACCACCCTAGGATAAGAAGAAGCAATTTCTTACACGTCCTGTAGAATGTGCAGTGCCGCTGTTGCGATGTGCAGTCCTAAAATATACACCACTGTTCTATTTGCGTCTTCTGCCTGAACTTCTGCGGAGAGGAAGCTGACTCAGCACGCCGTCAGCCGGGAGAGTAATATCCTCGCCAGAAACTCATCGGTTTGGCTTTTGAAAAATTTATAAATTCTCGCACGCAGCATGCCTTTTGCGTGGACCACATTAGCGCCGCTTCCCCGAAAGATTGGAATGCATTAATTATTTTCTGATTTGATTCTTCTGGGATACTCTGCCATGTTTCTACGACCTATGTGTCTATTGCAGGGTTCATAATCAGGTCTGAATCTGAGGTCGTAGAAACTAGAAACGTGGCAGAATATCCCATAAAACTCAAACCAGAAGATACTGAAAGAGAACCTAAGAACATTTTTAACATAACAAAAGGCTTCCAGGCTTTTGTAGATGTTTCTCAGCGCTTCCCGAAAGCTGTAGATTACGCTGGGGCGTTCTGGAATCTTCAATAGTGTTGTGATAATTTCAAATAACTGTCACTTGACATTGCGTGATTCTTTTTAGCCTCGTTACAATATGTTTAATAAGTGACACTTGTTTCTTACGTTTCTTAATTATTTGTATTCATTACACGTATTTTATGGTTCGATAGTAGGTACTTAGTATTAGCGTATATATAAATATTGTGCACAAAAGTTTCCCTCTCCATACACACTATAACGGGTTGTACCTGCGGACGGCATATGAAAACACTGGAAATTAATTAGCGATTAATTATTTTATTAAATTAATAAAGTCACTTAACACGAATTAACTTCAACACTAGCATTAATATCACACTATTTTGCAATTTATCACTCTTCTAAAAACACTTTATTATCACTGGGAACACTTATTTAACACTCCTGATAATATTCCATTCAATTCTCCTACGTAGTAGTCTCATTTATTCAATCTCTCACTGTCTGTAAAAACTCGCTCGGCCGTCGTCCGCGGCTTATTTCTCACTAATAGAAATGTCGAAACAAACTCAATTGCGCAGCGCGGTGCTGCTTTATATACTAGATACGCTGGTTTTTAGAATCTTCGAGAAGATTCTTTTAACAATGTAGTTTTTAGGAAAAGGTTACAAGTGCTAGGGAATGCAATCCCGAGTCGGGATTGTTCTTTCGGGATCCCTCGAGATTAGAATTTCCAATCCCGCGGGATCCCTATGGATCGGGATCCCGAACATTTTTGTCGTTTTTGTTTTGTTTATAGAGCTGAATAGTAATTAACGACAATGCCTTGAATTTTTATATCAGCAATTTTAATAAAATGCTCATTATTAATCATTGCATTAAAGTTTTTAGGTGTTTTTCCAAGCATCAATCAGTCAATCTAGTAGAGTAAAAACTACTTATTAGCAGTAGTTTTTATTACTATGTTAGGTTGATAAAATATAGCAAATATGATTCAAAGCTATTTTCATTATTTGAATATGACATGAACATAAGTTTTAAGTACTTACTAAAAGCTCTATAGACATATACAATTAAACATCTTCATCATCATCATTCTTGGCACTACAACCCTTGGTGGGTCTTGGCCTCCTCAATAATTTTCCTCCACTCATCTCGGTCTAGTGCCAGCTCTCACCAGTTTCGAAGCTCTAAGGCAGAGATTTCTTTCAGGACGTTGTCACTCCATCTTAATTTTGGCCTTCCTAAGCTCCTTCGCCCTATCGGCCTTGAGTTCAGCAGGGACTTTGGTGCTTGATGCTCGGACATTCTCTCCACATGACCCAGCCACCGAAGTCTTCCCAGTTTTATAAATTTAGTGACGTTTGCTCCTTAAATAGAGTATAGAGCTCATTGTCTGCGCCAAAGTCCATTTTCTAGAA
Source organism: Agrypnia vestita (assembly GCA_016648135.1). Taxonomy (NCBI): domain Eukaryota; kingdom Metazoa; phylum Arthropoda; class Insecta; order Trichoptera; family Phryganeidae; genus Agrypnia; species Agrypnia vestita. The sequence continues at coordinate 37,341 of JADDOH010008095.1, read as the reverse complement.
CCGGTCCGAAGATACGCCTCAAAATTTTCCTTTCAAAAACGTCCAGTGCTCGCTCATTTCTCTTAGTTAGTACCCACGTCTCAGCTGCGTACGTCAGCACTGGCCTAATAAGCAATTAAACATACAAAACATAAAAAATGCTGATCAAATCCGATAATCTCGTCCGATTTTTCGGTTCGGGATTGATCTCGTAATATGCCTCGAGATCTCGCGGGATCCCGATTTCGCGGGATCGGGATTGCATTGCCTAGTTACAGCTAATTCCAGAGTGCGGCAGTGTATCCTAGAAGATACTAGATCGATCTTATTGTCGTCATCAGCATATTACGAGGATTCCTCCCTTAATCTATTTTAACCACCTCGTAGAAATACAGAGACTATTGATTGAATAAGGTTCTATGGTGTTAACTATGGTATAAGTGGATAAAGCTAGTTGATGAGGACCATCTGAGAACCAAGTGCCTAAAGAATCACAGCATCGACCGCTGCGTGCTGGTCCATCACTATAGACGTACCACTATAAATTGGCGTGCGAGGGAGGACGCCCCTGTCGCATAGCAGAAGTTACCAGGGTGTAAATTTATTACACAATACATAATGTACTAAATGTCCGATGACCGGTGTCAGAGACTTTAATAGAAATTTGGTCGGGTAACAGCTCCGCGGCGGCCGCTCTATCTGTCAAACTGTCAAACGGTAATATCGGTCCATTATTTGCTTTTTCAGCTTCGCAAAACTTTAGTACTTCATTGGCAATTGTTCTTGCACCATCCCGAACTGTTTAGGATGTTTTGGACATAATAATTCAGTGTATATTGGTAATCAAGATGACACCGCTCCCGACCAAATACAAAATTGTACTGAATGACAGGGCGAGGGATTACCGCCGGGTGCGGGCGGGGCGGATTTTAGTTCCAATACGAACCCGCGTTTCCGGCAAAGTAGCTGCAATTATTAAAATACAATAAGATCTTTTAACGATCGATCAGAGTCTTGAATTCAAATCTCCCTTTATGATTGGCAGTAAAAGGAACCAATCAAATATGATTATAAATATGCACATCCTCCTGCAATTACTCTGAGAATGAAACGCAGACGACAATGTTTGAAATTATTTATCCTGTCCATTCTTGTTGATGTAATTGTTAACTGGATGCATTGTTTTGCAGCGTGCATTATGAATGCATATAATTGCAACGGAGGACAGCTACAGCGTGTCCAAACATTATCTTGTCTCGAGACATTCACTGATGGCTCGTGTCCACATGATTTCGGAAGTCCATAATCATACTGTAATGATATTGTAGAAACGGAATGTATTACGCGTAATCGTGTATTTTGCTTTACTGTGCGCATTTAACAGTAAATTAGAAATTGCTGGTGGTGTCTGGAATACATGGAAACAAATCAGAAACTTCTCTATCATACTCGGAACTCGAGTCATTGATACTATCATGAAATTTTTAAATAATGGAAACAGCAAATAATAGAGGATTTCCCAACATTTTTGACATTTAAGAATAAGCTGGTAACACCTAGAAACTCGTAAAATACACGAAAACATACGAGAAGTTTCCTTAAATCTAGAAATCGTACAAACAAGTGCGAGACTATGGATTGCAGGCGAATAAAGCGAACATAGACAGAATAGAATATAAATATAAAAGGTACCTACGTGTGAAATATTCTCTAATGCGAATTATGAAATAGTCTTCCAGTTAAGATTTTATCTGTAAAAGTAGGCCGTGCAGCAAGTTTAAACCTTCGTTTTCTGTAAAATTCCCAATAGTACTAATTTCTTTGTATGTCTGTCGTAACTTCCTGTAACGAACGTACTTTTTTTTAATTATTTTTATTTTTATTTTTAATTTTCTTTTCCATTTTCCCACCCTCTCACATTTTTTATACAAATCTACACCGTTTGACCGATCTTACCCAAATTTTGCAGATTTATTCTTTAAGAACCGACATGTAGAAGTGCGTTTTTGACGGGTTACAGCTAGCCTGAATTATAAAACACGGCGAATCCAATGCACCCACAAGTACACCGTGTTCCGTACAGACGTTCTGGCGATAGTTGTTAACAAAGAGTACCTACCTTGATAAAGGAAGTTCACACCCAGTTTAATGCGAAATTGTAAATAATTATTGCAAAATGATTCCGTAATCAATTATTGCGAATATTTTTATCAGTGTTTTTTAATGATAAAATTATGAAGTATTTTATTGTGTCTGATTTTATGAGTACCACTTCGCATTGTTACGAGGTCTTTTTGTGAAAATATATTTAAAAAATATATATATAAGGGGTTTGATTAAACGATTCTATTTCCTTATTTAATTTAATGGTAGAATCGGAAGGAATTACGCATTATCGAAATAAAAATCTAAAATCGAATGTGCTATTTTCGTAAATACTGGTAAAATGGGTAAATTACTCGAAAGTTCTCGAGGCATTGCGAAATCAACGTTTTGTATAAAAGCGAGCAAATATCGCGAGACGAGTTAGTCGTTTATTGAACATGAACCATTTTTATTTTAGTTCCTTGATCGACATCATCGTCAAATAAAGATAAAACAGACACTTCATCTGTCAAATACCATAAATGCTGGCAAAACTTCTGTAAAGCTGCTTTGGAAATACTGTTATCTATTGTTTCGTAAGCTTTCATGGACTTTAAAAAGCATAAGTCCTGATAAGGTGCTTTTACTGCTAAAATGCATCGGAGCCAGAATTTGACGTAGGATGTCACGATAAACAGACAGACATCCAACAGAGCTGCCTTATCCTTGTTTGAAATTCTGAATTGGGAGCTAAATAATGATATTTTTAACGAATAAATGGCTCTCGCCATCCACCGAGCTTGGTGCATAGCACTTGGAGGCCGAATCTTAAATTTCTTCTCTATATCTCCACCAAGAAATATTATTGAAAGCTCAATTAATTCACGATAGTCATCTCTAGCTATTTCTTTAGTCAATTCAAATCGGTAAAATTCTAGCAGTTTATTAATTTCTGAAACATTTAACCAAGATAGCTTTTCTGTACAGATTTGTATTTTTTCGGCATCGACATTTTTCCAGTTTTCTCGGATGTTTTTAAACAACGGAATGTCTGGGCTTGTAGTTACTTATAGTATGTAGTTAAAATAAAAACAAACTCATGGATAAATATAAACCGTGCAACAAGCGGCCAGTGAAGAAAGTACCTACCGGCAAACGAGAAGTTTTCTAGTGCAAACGTAAGCGATCTAAGCAACGTGCATTGGTATAAGAGAGACAAGTTATTTGGGAGTTCTAATAAGTGCGAATATTAGTGTGAACAACAGAACGATGCTCTGCTAACTAACCTAACCTCTGATCTAACCTAACCTAACCTTACCTACTTTTACATTTCTGGCAATTTTTGAACTGCCTGTATTGCCAGAGTGCTAGACGGACTAATGCATCGCCAACAACATTATCACATTCAAAGGTGTTGCTATCGCAGTCTCTTTTTTCAAAAATCAACATTGAACAAGATAACGCAATGCATTTATAGAAAGTGCAAATGTTTGTCTTGTGGCAGTAAGAAAGTGTTTCAGATTCTGAAGCTGCCTAAACACCAGGGTAGTTCACCAGATCACGCCAGATAAGATGATCTTGTTCGCCTACCATTTACGAATCAAATTTATGTTTGTAATGTTAATGTTATATTAAAAATAAATAAATTGTATTGAAATTCTCACAAAGAGAGAAATAGCAAATATGATATCATAAAGCAACTTCCATTCAATTGCGTTGCACGGGTTAAGGATTAAGTTGAAAATAAATTTGTGGGGGGAAACAAAGATTTGATTCGAACGGTATAGATTTGCATCGAAAATATATCAGAGGGAGGAAAAAGGTAAAAGGGTAGGGAGGAAATGTTGCCTCTGTTACCTGCCGAGTCCTAAAGAATGAGTTTCTTCTGACGTTGTCTTAGGTAATTATCGGGAACATACAAACAAATGCTGTGCATAATTTCAGGAATGTCGATCATACCGCGCAACAATCGATAAAAATGCGTAATCAGATACACATTCCTTCTAGTCTCTAGACTATTGTAGCCAAGCATACCCTGGAGGAACTCGGTTGGGTAAAGCCAAGGATAATTAATGTCTGTACTCTCTCATGTAGAGAAAATTGGACTTAAGGGGGGGGGTAAGGTTAATTCGTACAAAAAAGGCATGTTTTTGTGAATTTTTGTGACGACACAGTTAAAATCTCTTTATTAAAACCACTAGTACATTAAAGTATGACATTTGAAGAATATTGTGTAAAATTTTCAAGACGAAATATTAAAAAATACGGCAATGGCAGCAATTATTCGGACGTGTCTCGGAAAAAAGGATAATTGCGGTGTCTATCATAACTTGGTGCTAGATCATCTGAAATCAAAAAATCAAAGTTCATTCGTTAGATAATAGATTTTCCCAGGTAACGCTGGGAGTGTTTTTTGAATTTTCAATTTTTAAATTTTTTGGAACACTTTGAAGGGAAAAACGCGATTTTTTGCGAAAAATATCGACTAATTGGTTATTAAAAAATAAAAATTAATAACATATTTGAAAAACATTACCTCCAGCGTTACCTCGTAAATTATGTACAGAAATAGTGTTCAAAATTTCAAAAGGATCGGTGCAGTAGTTTTGAAGTTATGATGGACACCGACTTTGAAAACGTGTGATGTGGGGAAAACGCTTTAAAGTTTTGCACACTGTAAAATTCAAAATAAAACTCAACACTTATTTTATACTTACACATGATTGTCGATACCATGTTCACACAGCAAAGAGCTTTCATCATCAGCATCTTTTTGTCCTTGTCTACACAAAACTCTTCCAATACAATAAGCACGTCCGATAGTCCTCAGGTGAGCGCGTCTCTCAGCTGCCCGAGCAGGTATAGAAAATCAGTCTGAGTATCGCTCAGATGTTCATAATTTCGTCAATTTTGCTCCGATTGACTTGAAATTTTGACACAATATTCTTACGATGTTATACATTCATTTAAAAAATTAAAAATAAAATGCAAAAAAAAAGTTAAAAACCTTACCCCCTTAAGTCATCGAGAAAGTAGTCACAATAGGGTGAGATAAGGGAAAACAGAGGCTGGACGATAAGGAAAAATCGGGGCTGAATTCCTGATCATTGTAGGGTTAAGGGTGGAATTGATGACATTGATTTGTTATTTTATACATACTTTATTTTATACACCACTTACACAATTGCTTTGAATAAAAGTGGCCTTCTATAATGCCTTGAGACGATAAATTGCCGCACAATCAGGCAGCCTCGTTAGAAACAGGGTCACTTTGATATTCGCGCATCAACTTTTGAAAGAGGGCAATGTCAAAAGCGTGTTTGAAACTAAATCAAAGAAAAAATAATCAAAGACGCTGCCACGGGATCGTGGCGGTGGGGGACGAATAAAACACTCGAAATTAATTTTAAAAAATATTTACCATGCATGCATAGAGATGCTGAAAATCGGCACATGTTTAACCACGGCCATAAAATTTGGATCCTGACGGAGAGAGTAAGATCAAGGGTCCAGGCTGCCGAGATGAGTTTTCTAAGGGGGGTAGCGGGAGTCACACTGGTGGACAGAGTGACAAGTGCCGACATAAGGCACACACTCGGCATGGAGCCCCTACTCCTGCACATAGAAAAATCACAACTGAGGTGGCTTGGACATGTGCTCAGAATGCCAGAGGAACGAATACCAAGAAGAATCCTCTTGGCAGCCTCGGAGGGAAGACGGCCGGTGGGTCGACCCAGATTAAGCTGGGAGAGACAACAAAAAAATGTATTTGAAAACAGAATGGGTCAGGACTGGTTGACTCGAGCAGAAGCAGCGCAAGACAGGGGATCATGGAAGCACCTTGTCGACTCTTTGGGCCCTCGTCCCTACTAGGACAAGGGGAAGAAGATGATGATGATTTATCATCAGACACCAATTTAATTGGAGCACTATCATTTATGCAATTTCGCACTAATCGTCATTAACCACTCGTCTTTGAAACATTTTATTTACTGTTGAATACTTGTAGGTAGTCTCTTAATTTATTGTCGCTGGTCTTATTGAATCATCGCTTATCGACCCGATATTCTCGAAGTTTCCGGATAAGTCTAGTTAATTCTAAATTCTTCTAGAATGTTCTAAGGAAGATTTCTGTTATTTGTATGTAGTTCTTATTGTTTTAGGCTCACGTGTGCTTGTTTCTGCCTTATGCGTGTCCGCTCGAAGAATTTGAGTGATTATTATTTCATTTGCGACGAATCAAAAGAGTCGCGCTGAGAGCTTCTGGAACCACGATGGTTGCGGTCATGCGCTTTCGAAATGCTTTTGATGATGCTACTAAAAGAGAAGAAACATCATCATCATTGCTATCAATCGCGCAGAAGCATAGTTTGGGTCAGTTCGTTCCAGTGTACTGAAGAGGGACCCACGGCATATCCCTGACCATTTTATCAGCAATCGATCCCATGTTGGTCCATCCTCCCAAGTGCAGGCGGCGCGAGGAGGCGTCCACACAAAACCGCTTTACTGTCTTCCGGAATAAGGATGAGGAGGGGGAAAGCATATTTTATATGTTATTAAATAGGATTACAATAGCATGCATACAATATATTGAAGCTCATCAAGAAATGAATATACAACAATAACAAAAAAAAATAATAGTATTAATATTTAAAGCATTAACTTTGTGGTTAGACATAATAACAGAATGTTAATAAACTTAGTAAAAACCACTACCAGATTTACGGTCTACCGGTTTCGAGACGTACCCGTCTCTTCGTCAGTTTCCACATAGCCTTTTGTTTAATTTAACGTTCAAAAAAGATGTGGTAACATCCACTTTAGACCCCGCCCCCTCTCACTCTCTTTCGTCAGATTCCTGAATTGTTCGGTGCATGCTTGTCTCTGACAAGAATAACACGCATGTGATCAATAGTGGTGATAGTTTTGGTTGGGGTGTATAGTGTTGTGAATATAGTAGTGTAGTGTTGGTCCTGACGAAGAGACGGGTACGTCTCGAAACCGGTAGACCGTAAATCTAGTAGTAGTTTTTACTTAGTTTATTAACATTCCGTTAAAAAAATAATAGATGAAGGGAATACTGAACCGAGGGAGGTGTCCAATTGTTCGTGTGCACAATTCGCGGGTAGAATTTGTACCAAAACAGTACTTGGGGTGATAATGGACGTGTCGGTTCCTTCTTGGCTCATGCTCAGGAGGTTTGGTCTCATAGATTTAGGTATGCGATTGTCTCTTCCACCCTGAACAGGGGCCAGAGGAGCTCTTAACGTTGACCAACGCGGTTCCGGTACTAGCAGTGGTCTTGCCTGCTTGTCTCTTGGTCCTAGAAACGAAAGCCTGCTGCTCGTTAAGGAAGATCTGGAGGTGCTGCGTCTTAGACGTACCTTTAGGCCCTTAGGCAGTTAGCCTACAAGGTAGACCTACTCCTTCCTCCCTCCGTATCAGTTCGAAATAGAGGAGGAGGTGGTCTTACGGTGTTGATCATTTCGCCATGCAGATAGTTAAGGATCAGGGTGAATTCAGACGTAAACTGTTTGATTTGGAAATTTCTAGTGGCCCATGGTGTGCGTGTAACTGCGTAAGTCGGACTCCGAGGTACCTACTGAAAGAATCCCCCATTTTAAACGATAGTTGAGAGGATCTTATAAGTGGAGTTTCTTTTGAAACACTAACATCTCTGGAATGCAAACACCTTATCGTTCTTCAGATCTTTTATTCGGGTATGGATCTCTCGCTGAGAAATCCTTAGAGGGCCTCCCAACGAGGTGCGACTGGTTATCCTTTTGCCGGCTATTTTCATTTACAGTCCAGTCGACATGGTTTATAAATCTTTACCTGTAACGTCATTAGCTTGATCTCTACCGTGGTTCATATCTGCCGGCATTGGTTTTCCGGACTGGCGAGTCCTTTGTTCATTTGTTTTTTCATTTGTTTATTTGTGGGTTAGCAGCTTGTAGGCTGATATGCCCCAGGTTTTCTAAAATAATATCAATTCAATAATTTATAAGTATTAGCAAAAATTTAACAATACAATTATATATTAAAAAAAACAGAAAAAAAAGAGAGAAAAAATGGAGATTGTTATAATAGAAGAAAAAAAAAGAAAAAAGCTGTTTGATGAGCTGTTTCCAAAAACTTGTCTAGTCTTTTTTTGAAGGTGGCCACTGTGGTTGCTGACGTTTGACGTTTCTTGGTACCCTACGCCAGCTATCGACGACACGGTTTGATAAGAAATTATTCCTTGGAATTGTCGACAATGTCACAATGCCACATGATTCAATTCCAGTTGGTAACCTCTGAGATTATTGGTGTTAAGGTGGTATATGTTCAGTCAATTCTGGGCAGTTATACTTGTCAGGTAGAATCTGTATGTCTTAATCAGATCACTTTGCTCACGTCTCTGTTTCAATGTTGGCAATTTTAGTATTCTTCATAGGATTTAACATGTTTAGTAGCTCTTCTTTGTACATTCCCAAGGAGGTCTATATCCTTAATGAAATATGGGCTCCATTCTGGAATCCATACTCCAATATTGGTCTAATTTAGGAGTTTTACATGGTTGAAAGACTTTCATTGAATGTACAACGTTGAATCAGCTTTTTTTGTAATGGTAGTTATATGCTCACTCTATTTGAGATCGTGTGATACTGTTACACCAAGATCTTTTTGTTTCTTTACCAATTTTGGTTGTGTTTCTCCCAATTTAAAGGACTGTTGAGGATTATTTTTATCGACATCCATAACCTTGCACTTGTCTGCGTTAATGTTGAGAAGCCCTTTTCTAGTCCACTGCACTATCCGCTTTTGTGTTGCACAACTTTATTTTTATTTTCCCTTACGAGAGTGACTATTTAACTCCCTTTCTTTTAACTCGTGGCGTCTGATTGCTTGCTTGTCTGACGAAAAAACTGTGGATCGATTTTTAACCCTTTTTCCGTGATCCAATCGAGCCGAAACTTTGCAAGCAGACTCGTGGCGACGATCAAGAAGATCTATCAAATTTTCGTTAAAAAAAATTAATAATTATTGGACTTTTCAAATTTTTAATGGTTTTTTCATCCAACTCGAAATGAGAAAGGCAGTATTGTAAAAACTTGGTTTTTATGGGTTAGTTTTCTTACTGTCTACGGCGCAATTTTGTGCTTATTTTAGTTTCATAAACTTAGCTTTGTCTTCGCCTCATTTACTTACGATTCATATTTTTCGGAGCCGTACTACTACTAAAACTTTAATTCATTTCAAACGTTTTATTTGCCTCCCTTAGCCGCAATGTTGTAACAATATTAGAGTTTGAGGTATTAAAAAATAAAATAAATATGGCAGAATATATCGATGATTACATTTCAATCGATCGATATGTATGAATATATTTTTATCAACTCCTTAAAGCGATAACCTACAAAGTGCAACGTTACATAGAATTATTGCGTCATGTTAGCCGTGTTATTTATTTATTTATGACGCGGACTCATTTCTCATATCTAGTATTGATACACCACCACCAACCAAGAATCTATAAATATTATATATGTGCATCTCTCCGTTGCATTATGTTGAATAGGCACTTACGTAAAATGCAGGTATCATTTTGCTAGGCCAGGGACGGACTGACAACTTAACACTGGCTACATTTTTTTTTAAAATACGTTTAATCAACAGGTTATATTTTTTAGAAATTTTCCGAAAGGCCATTTTAAATCGTACGAAAAAATTTTTTAGTAAATGAGAAAGGGAGTATAATAAAAAACAGTTTTTATTATACTCCCTTTCTCATTTACTAGTTGAAACATATTTTTTTCGCTTGACCTACGCGTTGGGCTTCGGTCGGGCGACGCTACGAAGGGGAGTAATAAAAAATTTCCAAAAATCCAAAATTATACTATAATCAGGTTTCGCGTCTACCAGATACTTTTTCATACAACTCAATAAGTTGTATGAAAAAACTATTCAAAATTTGAAAAATCCAAAATTTTTTTTTTTTTTTAACGAAAATTTGATAGATCTTCTTGATCGTCGCCACGAGTCTGCTTGCAAAGTTTCAGCTCGATTGGATCACGGGAAAGGGGCTTAAAATGCATCCAAAGTTTTTTCGTCAGACAGAAGGCAAGAAGACAAGCAGACGCCACGAGTAAAAAATTATAACGTTTTCGACGCTGACGCGTCATCTTCAATAATACTACTAATACTAAACTTGAAAAAGAAAACTACTAAAGGACGACGTGAGGAGCGGCGGGAGATTAGAGTCGGATGAGTGTAGGGGCGTGGTCACTAAGCGCACAAAAGGGGACGTACTTACTTACTTACCATCACGCCGTTTCCCCGCGGTGATAGGCAGAGAGGACAGAGCGCCACACTCCTCTATCCTGACATGCAACTCTCGCCTCATCCACATTCATACATCTTCGCAAGCAAGCACGCCGGTTGTTGAGGCTTCTAACGGCTTCTAACGGCTTTTAACGTAATAACACCTTTGGTAGTTTCTGAACCATAACATGATTAATAACGCTGATCCTTTTTTAAATTCAATGCTGTATATTAGTTTAATTTTAGGTTTTATTTTTACCGTTCCTGAATGCAAAGTTTATATTTAAGAATTAATTTGAGTCAATATACGAAATACAAATATCTTAAATAAAGCCATGTATTCACTAGGGGACAAATTGTCCCTCAACAGCACGCGCGGCATAGTCTACGTGACATTGCAACGTCGTGCACTGTTCCGCGATGTCGCGCACAACATAGCGCGCACATTTCTACGTGCCGTGGCAACGTTGCCATGCGCACGGTACCCGAGCGAGCTCACTGCAACATTACGCGGAGCGTCAGTACCACGTGGTATGTTTACAAGTGAATACGCATGCGCTGTATCTGTCAAGATGACAATGTGGGGACACGAAATTGTTCTTGAACTCATCGAGCTGTATCGATCGAAGATCGCATAGAATGTCCGTCCTTCTTTCTCTTTGCAGTAAATAATTTCGCATTCTCCTCTTTTTTCTCCTCTAACGTTTCGATAAAATCATTAACATAAACAGATACGAAGCTGTCATAACCTCATAGGGAGACATTTCCGCGACGTGTGGAAAACAATAATTATTTGTAAAAAGGACCTTATTTTTAATTATATTCAATTTACTACAGTAAAACCTCGTTAATTTGAAATTGCGACCCAAAAAACATTTCGAATTGCGGGGAACCACGTTTTCGCCAAATGAGATACCGCAGCTGTCAACATAACCTCATCGGGTGTCATTTCCGCGACAAGATATGCGAGTCCCGGTGTGTACACGTCAAATGACCGCGTCATTGTCCCCGAAACATGAACGTAGAAGTTGATGAGACATCCCGCGCGGAATGTTTCGCGATTTGTCCCCTAGTGAATACATGGCTTAAGACAGATGACACGTCGCCGCAAATGTACTTAGTCTTAGATTACCTTTATACTGTATTACCTGGCAAATGGCATTCGGGTTGTCCCTTTGTGCCATCGATAATGGTCAAATTTAAAATATGATTTTTAAATCACTTACACATTCATAATATCAAATTTTACATTAAACAAATTTAAAATAATACCACAAACTCAAACATTTTAAGTGAGCGAAAATTCCAAAATAAAATATCAACAACAGAATTTCGAGTTGTAAATTTTACAACCTCGCATATCAGGAGCGAATTACGTATTCAGGTCTTAAAACTGCAACAATTGCCAAAAACTGCATTCCGATGCATCTAACTCCGGTGCATTTTTCTGCGTTCCACGGTGTTGGGAAAAACCACATATTTTGTGGGAACGAAGTGCCTTTAGATGGGATCTAACGGCATACCAAAACAGAAAAAATATAGAAAAAACACTAAATAAATACTACAGTGAATTGTAAAATGGATACTTAAAAGTATATAAGTTTTAATATTGTAGTTTTTTTATCATATTGCATATAAATTAACGACAATCAAGTAATGAAATGTACTCGCTGTTAAATTAAAATAAATTAAATTACTGTATTTAGTGCAAAATTTGTAATTGGCATAATTTTATAAACCATTATTTTATATTTGTTAAGATGTTGGTTTTCTGTTAATTTTTCCCAAAATAAAAAATATATATATATACTTATGAAATCCTTGCGTTTAGACTGTAAATACAGTTTTGCAAGATGTAAAAATAAAATAGCAACAATAAAAAAAATTAAAATTATAAAATGTATTAATATTTTTAATATTACAGCATTAACTTTGTGGTTAGACATTATAACAGAGTGTTAGTTAAATTAGTATAAACCACTACCAGATTTTAGGTCTACCGGTTTCGAGACGTACCCGTCTCTTCGTCAGGACCACCACTACACTACTATGTTCACAACACTATACACCACAACCTTAGTATTGTTAACCCTTCACCAATATATATCACATGCGTTTTAATCTTTTCAAAGACTAGCATGCACTAACTTGCCTACAGAACGATCAGGAATCTACGAGGGTGAGGGAGTGAGAGGGAGCGGGGTCTAAAGTGGGTGTTATCAAATCTTTTGTGAAAGTTAAATTGAACCTTTGTTCATTTTGACTTTCACCAATTTTTGTTACAAAATGACAAATATATAATTTATTACACCCTTTCTTAGCAATAACTTGTGACATGGCATAAATCGCTCTTAAAGGGAGGATCGCCTAATTTTAGCACGAAGAAGGTATAACTCATATTACATTAATGCAATTATAATGCAATTATAATGCAAATTATAATGCATTAAAATTATAAAAATTAAAAGCTCTCAAGACTAATAAATTTCTTAAAAAACTAAACCATAAAATCCATGTTTTTATTATACTCCATTTCTCATTTACTAGTGGAAACAGGTTTGGCGATTAACCTACGCGTTGGGCTCGAGTCGGGCGACGCTATGAAAGCGAGTAATAAAAAATTTCGAAAAATCCAATTTTATACTATAATTATTAATTTTTTAAACGAAAATTTGTCAGATCCTTTTTATCGTCGCCACGAGTCTGTTTGCAAAATTTCAGCTTGATTGGATCACGGGAAAAAGGTTAAAAATTGATCCAAAGTTTTTTCGACGGCAAGCAAGCAAGCAGACGCCACTAGTAAAGGGAGTAAAAACATAAGAAATATAAATGTCAAAATATCAAAATGAATGATGTCCTTTGTTTTTTGGTTTTCTAAATTATATAAAAATATATTTTAAATTATTATTGTGGAAGTTCTTGATTACACAAAGTTATTGGAATTTTTTTTTAAATTGGGTTAAGTAGTAGTTAAATTTGATTAATTATTAATAATATTATGTTTACTTTTATATGTCATGCTTTACTAATTTCTAATGTTCATGTTTGTGTTTACTGGGGTATTATGCCGTGTTGTTACGACCTTTCGGGCCGACGTTTCGGATCCCCTGATCAGCCCTGATGATGGACCCTGCAATGGGATCCGAAACGTCGGCCCGGAAGGTCGTAACAACACGGCATAATACCCCAGTAAACACAAACTTGAAGATTCCGAGTGGCCGTGAAAGCCTAAGGACATTCTTAATTTCTAATGATTCTAAATTATTAAATTTCAGACTAAAATTATTTATGTGTAAAATAGAAAGACGTAAATTTTAATCAAAACCGTGATAATTTTCTGATAAATGTTTTCCAAATTCAGAAAAACTATGATCATTCTGCCATCTCAAATGCACTCTAACCCCTACATTAAAATTTCTGCCGGTTTTTCCAATATAGAACGCTGTAAAATCTTTGCAGATCTAATATTTACAACCAATTTTTATACAATTCAAAGATAAATAAAAAATATTTTTTTAAAATGTCAATCTACCAAGTTGCTCAACCAATTGAAGAAATATATATTATCCCGTTAAAATAAAGGGCTTTTCGTGGCGACTTTATTACAGCTATGGTCGACGAAAAAACATTCGAGCGATGCGTTTTTTACTAATGCTGCCTTAACGGTAAGAGATATTTAAATACTTTACTGTAGAACTCAAAAAGTTATATACATATATCTATATGTATAAGGTTAGTACACAAATCGATAAAATATGATTAAAAGTTACTAAAAACCTACGCGTGTGAAGCCGCGCGGGTAAGCTATGAGTAATAAAAGAACATAGTTACATTAGTTGTAGGTCGTAGAAACATGGCAGAATATCCCATAAAACTCAAACTCTGTGTGAAATGTCAACAATTAAAAAGATAAGCGACATTAAAGCTTGCAATTTTTATGCCATTTTATCTATTACCTATCTTCTATTAAAGATTGGAGTGGAAATCATAGAAATTTTAAAAATTCATTCATTTTGATGTAAGTCAAATAAAATAATAAATATTGTGGAAAAATCTTAACCAGAATTTTTTTGCAAGTTTTTAATCATTTTATTTGACTTGTATCAAAACGGTAAAATTTTTAATTTCCTATTTAAATTAATTTCACGATAGTCTAACATTTTAAAAGATAAGTCAGAATTAATGAAAAAAAATGCAAATTTCGATGTCGTTTATCTCCTTTACTGTTGAAATTTGACCCAAAGCTACGACTATTACATACACACAACAGTATTATTATTACACACTGAACCGTAACAATCCATAAAAACAATGTTTTATATAGTGTCTAGTAGCTGGTAGCAAAAACTTTGGAGAAATCTTCCTCATTAAATTTTGAATAGAAAATATTCTTTCCACTTTGAGTGAAATGTCGACAGTTACGGAGATAACCGGCATCAAACATTGCATTTTTTAAAGCAAAACATTAAACTCTCATTTATATCGACATAATTATTATTATTATTATTATCGAGTATCAAAAATTCATTGGATTCGAGACAAATAAAATGATTAAAACATAAATTTAAAACTGGATAAAAAAAATTTCATTCCAGGATTTTTTTTCTATTTTATTTTACTTGTAGTAAATAGATTGGATTTTTAATATTCCATGTAGTGATAGTTCAACATTTTACAGAAAATATGTCAGACATATTGAAGAAAGAATGCAAACTTAAAAGTCCTTTTAACTGTTGACATTTCTCCCAAAGTGTAAAAAATATTTTCTATTCAATTTCTTACTTTGCTTCGTCCTGTTATCAAAGTATTATGGCAATAATCCGTATCTAGTTTTCAATATTTAGACCAAAACATTATATTTCATTCTTTCATTTACTGATTCAAAATTAAGGTCATTTACCATTTTTGTTATTTTTGCATTTCAATATTATTCGCTTTCCATTGTTTTGTATTATTGGTAATTTCTTTCGCATTCATTCATTGCTTCTAAATAATATGCTGAATCAGTGTGCGGGAGAATCATATCATACCTACCCCGATGATAATATAATTAATAAAAATTAACCTTTTTTCATAAAAGTAAGTAATTTTAGTAAGTAAGAAAGTAACTTTTTTTCACCACTTTTTGTATTGAAAAATATCAACATGCTTCAGAGCCCATGGCCCCTTCGTCAGGATACAATTGTATACTAACAAATTAACTTAATCGAAATATATGTAAATATGAAAAAATTATTAACATACTTAACATGAAAACAAATGTAAAAGTTAACTATTTGTAAAAAGGACCTGGTTATTTATAATATTCAATTTAATATGATGGCCATGGGCTCTGAAAATATTTGGTATTTTTTAATACAAAAAGTGGTGAAAACAAAGTTTATTTTTATTAATTATATTTATTTATTTATTAATCGCCTTAGTGGGCTTTTACAGTACAAGAAAATTAAATGTATTTTTATATGACTAAGATAAAACGCGTTTTACGGTAAATAATTAAAAAATAATAATATAAATAAAACATATTTAAGATAAATGAACAATATAAAATGTAACAATATAAAACTATATAAAATAAATTAACTATAGAAATGAACAATCAATATATATATAAAGAAACCCGTGTTTCCCTATCCGCCAAGTTTTCTTCACAACCAGATACTACCACCCCCTGGTGGTTATGGTGGTGGATAGCCCTTGGTGTCCCATTGAAATGTGCGAGTTTGGTGGGGGTGGCTGTGCGTGTGTGGGAGTGGGTGACGAAAATGTGCTTTCTAGCACATTGTTTTGTTATGGGAAGGCCGCAAATGCTTCAAATTATTTCAAAAGGTGCGCGCCGACTGTGTCGGTGAGTCTAGAAGGTTCCGGGAAAACCTGCTCTTGAAAGTTCTGGAAGGAGAAGGTTCTAGAAAAGTCCCGAAAGTTCCATAAGGTTCTAAACTGAGTGACGGAATGTGTCGGTGTGTCTAGAAGGTTCATTCAATATTTTTCTTGAAAGTTCTGGAAGGACAAGGTTCGCGAAAGTTCTATGACAATCCAAACAGTGTACTAAAAATCTACGCGTGCGAAGCCGCGCGGGCACAGCTAGTATTATATATAAACGATGATTAGTACGTACACAAGCAAACAGTAATAATTAGAAATCTTTAACAAAAATAATAATAGAGTAAAATAAAGATAATATAATTAAATAAAAGATAAATAAAAGAAGAAGATTGAATAAACCAAAAAAATAAATATAAAAAATAAAATATTAATAAGTCACTACAAAATTATTTTGCTCTTTTTGAAGAACCCAATAATAATAGTGTCGTTTGTCCATATCTTATTCTATAAAAATTTTAATTTTCTTTTTTCTTTTATTATTTTTTCTATTCTTTTTCTTATTCATCTTTTTCTTTCTCTTTTTTTTAATAAATAAATAAAAACACATTCTTTAGGAACTATACATACTAGCGTTATTATTAAAATATTTTCTAGCCTATTTAAAACAATAAAACACATAACTTATATAATTGTGTTATACATAGTACCTTTCCATTTAAGTGCATTGCTCGCTCTTGTGCTCGGACGAGGTACTTTGCATTGTAACATATAATTATTTTACATTATATATATAATTATTTTACATTACATTCGCCCCCAACCCCCACTACCATTACACCCACCCAATCCCTATAAATTCTGTCTCGAATTATTTTTAATTTAGTTGTAAACGTGTTGTTATTGACAATGGGAGAAATCCCGAAAACGTTCTAACAATTCTAAATAAATATAGTGGAATTAAACAGTGTTGTTTACCCTCATTTTTTTAAAATATTAAAAATGAATTTCCACAATGTTACAAACAAAAATCTTGAACATTTATATTTATTTGTTTTTAAATTGTTTTGTATTCTGTATATTTTTTATTTCGATTGGAAGATTACATGTTTCAGAGACCATGGCCATCGTATTAAATTGAATATTATTAACAACCAGGTCCCTTTTACTTAGTTATATACTAATAAACCTGATTTTTTGGTAATAATGATAGTTTTTAAAGTATGAAAAGAACGCAAAGGATTTTGCTTCGCCGCCGACCGCGAATGACCCAAGTTTTGGCGCAAAAAATGCACTCAAAGCGCATTGGATCGGGACATGACCTAACATTGCAGAGTCGTTGACCGTCTGCCGAATAAATTTGACCCTGAAATGCAGGCGCTTGTGACAATGGCGATCACATCCGACAGGGCACACGTGACCTCCGAAGGGGCAGGCAGTGCGGGTCTCGGCCGCGAACAAAGACTGACGTTATTAGAGCACGTTGCGACTGTAACAAGATGAAGGGTGGCTGAAAAAAAATTCGTCTTTAAATGGATTTGTTTTGTTTACATACACGGCCGTAAAGCTATTCGTAGAATACAAATAAAAAATAAATTCATAGAAAAAATAAAGAAAACACTGGTTAACAGATTATGTATATCTATATTTATGTATAAAAAGGTTTTTATTATTATTCATTTTGTAAGTTTGGATGTAGGACATAATCTCAGAAACTACTCATCCGATTTCAAAAATTCTTTCACCAATATTTAGAATGGACTTTCAGGGTGGACAAAAGTGGATAATCTTTGCACGAAATTGTATAAACACCTGCATTTTATTTATTTTTTGAATTTATGAGGAGTTTCCCTATATTATTATTTTTATATAATACAGATCTAATATTTATAACCAATTTTTATACAATTCACAGAAAAATAAAAATTATTTTTTTAATGTCAATCTACCAAGTTGCTCAACCAATCGAAAATATATATATTATCCCGTTAAAATAAAAGGGCTTTTCGTGGTGACCTATTATACAACTAAGGTCGACATAAAAATGGCCGAGCGACGCGTTTTTTTACGAAAGCTGCCTTAACGGTAAGATATATTTAAATACTTTCTATGGAGAAGTTCTACAACTCAGAAAATTATATAAAAAAACCGTGACCACAAATATCTATGTTTATGTTAAGGTTAATACACAAATTGATAAAATATGACTATAAGTTACTAAAAATCTACGCGTGCAAAGCCCCAGGTACAGAGCTAGTATTATATAAAACCAAATTAGAGAATAAAACTGTGCAAAAGTATGAAAATTATAGAATATTCTGGTAGGCTGTTGTCTGCTGGAAGAAAACACAATTCTGAAAAAATCTAGCACAAGTGAACTCTGGCAGTGGATCCCAATAATCACCAAATTGCAAAACATTGAGGAAATAAATGTAGGAAAAACAAAAATGAAAGCACAAAAAACCCTCCGAACAATAATAAATAAAGTTAAAAATGTAAATTTAGCAAATTGAGAGTAGCACAATTTATCTATTTATCAATTTGTCTTGTGGTTAGGACTCTCGCTTTGTGATCCAAAGATCGCGGGTTCGAACCTCACCCCAGACCAGCAAGTAAGTCCTATTTCATAGCACAAGCATGTATTCCGTGTTCGCATCTCTATTCAAATTTAAGTTTGAAAATATTGATGTGACGTGTATTCCGTGTTTAAAATTTTTTTATTTATTTTTTATTATTATTAAATTTATTTGGTAAATGTACAAACTTAAGAGTGTATTGAATATAATATAATTAATACACATTTATATTACACGCTTACCCACTTTTAAATGAGAATTTATTATTGTGTTTAATAGTGGGGGCATTGCCGTATATGTACATATCTATTATTAATGAAATCGTTAGTGTAAGACATTAGATCAAATAAGTAAGATATTGACAAAGACAAAAAAAAATGCAAATTGAATTGTTGGAGCAAAATTTTCAATCAATGAATATTTGTAATGATGCTAATCATCTATAAACTTATCTTACAGATAAGCGTATTTATTTGTAATAAATACGCTTATCTGTAATGTAATCTATGTATCGGATGTATCGGAAATACAAATTAAATATGAATTTCATATTTAAATTTGTATTTCCAGGCTGGCAATGAGAAGTTATGTTTTTGCCTGGTAGATCCAGCAGGAGCATGATATTGTAACGAGGCTAAAAAGCCTTATACACTCCTGTCAAGTGACAAGCTGTCACAACAACACTATCGAAAAATCCAGAACGGCCTAGCGTAGTCTACGGCTTTCGGGAGGCGTCTGAAACATTCGAGAAACATCTGCAAGAATCTAGAAGCCACGAGAATCGTCTCCTAACACTAGAAAAAGCCAGAAAGTACAAAGTACCTCGATACACGGATATAAATACGGGGCCAGGCCGCGCACGGGTTGTTGTTGTTCAGCGCGTTTGACAGGCGATAACAGAAGCGAAGTTAGCCGCGGGCCACTCAGGTGAATATTCTAGTGAAGTTCCTACTTACGTAGCGAAATAAACCGACTTTTAAAGCTAAATAACTAATTAATCAATAATTAATAAATCTATAAATAAATTCCAGAGTTTTCATTAATTCCTTCCGCAATATATTGATGAATTTACTTCAGGACAATCTAATAAGCCATTGGTAATTTAAATAAGATAAATGTGGTCAAAAATTCAGACAGTGTAGCTAATTTTCATACAACATTATATATAATCAAAATATATATTATAGATGTCTCATAGAGACGAAGCCATTTTTTTATATGGGAGAATACCTTCTTTCTATATATACAAAAAAAATTCATTTTAAAAAGACTTCCATACCTATAGAAGTATTTTTTTGGATTACACAGTGTAATATTCACCGATTTCACCCATGATCTACCACATCTATCAAATTTTTGGAAGTTGTATATCTCTTAATTTCAGAATATTTTGAGTTTGTTCAAATCTTTCAGAACAGTGTAATGCAAGTATTCGGATGAATTTCATTACACACAATAAAGTATATTGCTCTCAAAATTCCGTAAAAAATCAATGTAGATTTTCTCATTAGCGACATTTGTGGGGATTTAGGGGAATGAAAATGGCTTTGACACCCCCGCATTGAAAAGTGCGCTTACAACTCATATAGAGAAATCTTCCACCAATTTGAACATATATACAACTTCCAAAAAATGAATAAGCATGGTATATTCTATCATGGGTGGAAATGGCGAATGTTACAATTGTGTAAAGTGATCACTTAAGCCAACCATAAAAAGACAGGTCATAAGTCCTGTGTACACCCAAATGACTTCTATACCTACTTTCCCATAATTAATACAGTTTCGTCTCTGTGAGATATCTATAATATACACTAATCTCTTAATTTCTCATTTATATTATATACATCGCATAAAACAGCGATATATTTGAAAAGGATATGAAAAATGAACAGCCGATTTTATTTGTATTTTTCCTTAACATGTGTTATTAAATCGTTTCATTTTGGATAAAATCTTAAGTAGAAAAATATTCAATACTGGGTTGTGCATAAATTTAGCCTAAGTGTTTATTGTATTTGAATTAATATTTACATTTTTCCTTATTTCAAGTATTTCTAAATTAATTATTTGTGGGATCTTATAACTAATATGTAAAAATTTGAAACCTGTATTATTTTTAAATGTATGGTCATATTCTATTAACTGTTTTGCAAAATCCGACTCAACATTGCTATACAATTTATACAATCTACATGTTTCGAGAACAATGTTCTCTTCCTCAGGATTGATTGTGTACTAAAATTGAAGAAGTTAAACATGAAAGTGCTACGGTGAAGGGGTTGGCGAGGGGAGGTGAGGGGGTCGGAGGTGTTATTTATTATGGAATGTCATTTGACATTTTTCATTCCTGCTTCCTGCTACGCGTTTCCCTCGTCGCGTTCACGAAATCACTCCCACAAACCGAGCGTAAAGATGTTACACATCAAAAAATAAAAAATCTTATGGTTTGTGCCTTCTGGGGTATTATGCCGTATTGTTACGACCTTTCTGGCCGACGTTTCGGATCCCATTGCAGGGTCCATCATCAGGGCTGATGTGTGATCATCAACATCAGCCCTGATGATGGACCTTACAATGGAATCCGAAACGTCGGCCAGAAAGGTCTTTCATCTTTTTAAATACTTTTTATTGTTTTATTTTATTTTATTAAATATCCTATTCAGATCATTTTTTTCCTTTGCCTATAATATAATTAATTAACACCATTATTAAATTGTAAACATTTAATGATTACTAATTACTCAATTCTAATTGGCAATAAGATTGATTCACAAATGTTATATAAATACTTAATATTCTTGAACATTATAATACTGGAAGAGCACTGTCTGCTATAATACAGTAAACTACTAGTGTAGCAGGCAGGGCCTCAAATCAATTTAGTGTTTACTTGCTGCCAAGGCTCTCAGCAACAATGAAAAAAGCTTAATTTAATTTTGTAAACACTGTAAAATTGTAAACATTTGTAACATTGAATAAACGTAAACAAATAAACAAAGGTCGTAATAACGCGGCATAATACCCCAGAAGACACAAACCGGAAGATTCTGAGTAAGGCAAAAACCTAAGAACATTCTTAAAAATAAAAAAACGTCAGAAAATATTTTTTTTTCGTTTTTTCCGGCCACCCGTCGATTCGCTGACATCGGTGCATTCGCATCGCAGCGGCGATAGCGCTCGCCCTTGCGGGGACCGCTAGACTGGGCGAATTTATCGGTCACTCACACTTTTTTTGCTCCCGGCGCGCACACCAGCGAAAACTGCACATTACGCAGCACGAAGACTATTAGTGATGGGTCCGCTCTATACTCACTACTACAATGTAGTACTACACTACATTGAAGTGCACACTTCGCACGTTTTGAAGTGTAGTGCACACTACAAACTACAAACACCAAAGTTATTGAAAGTATAAACTTCAAATAGTACACTTCATTTCAAAGCGAACACCACAAAGTACATGCACTTCAAAGTTATCGAAAGTATGAGAAACATACATAAATAGTGCATTTGGGAAGTTGATGTAGCTAAACGAAGAAATCTCTGGAAACTGTAACAACCCCCCCCCTCCCATGGTTTGAAAATTTTTTGGAATCAAATGAAGAAATCTGGCTGGCGACCTTTTTTTTTAGCTCACTCACTAGTACTACATTACATCATTACTTCATTTCATTACACTTCACTTTATTAATACTACAATTACTTCATTTCATTACTTCACTTCATTAATACTACAATTACTTCATTTTATTACTTCACTTCATTAATAATACAATTACTTCATTACATTACTTCACTTCATTAATATTACAATTAGTTCATTTCGTTACTTCACTTCATTAATACTACAATTACTTCATTTCATTAGTTCACTTCATTAATACTACAATTACTTCATTACATTACTTCACTTCATTAATACTACAATTAGTTCATTTCGTTACTTCACTTCATTAATACTACAATTACTTCATTACATTACTTCACTTCAAGTAGTTTTTACTACAATTGTAGTGTACACTTTGTAGTCTTCAAACTGGTGAACGTGTGTGTGTTGTAGTCTTCATTTTGAAATGTAGTTTTTTTCCCTTCGCTAATGACTATACTTTGTGGTGACGGACGTCAAACGTTATGTCGTGATACGCTGACCTCCTTTGACGATCACATCGCCTTGACATTTTTAAAAAATATTTATTTTATTTCCTCACTTAGCAGGTGTGACAGAATCAGAGATTTATTTTATTTATTTATTTACTTATTAATTTTACGCCCTATAGGGCTTTTACAACAAATAGGTAAAGTGTACATTAACAGAATATATAGTTTAAAGAAAAAAAATAATAACATGTTAACATAATAATGACATAAAGTGGAAAGAAAAATTTTAAAATACATATACAAGTATATAAAAAGCAGAAGCATAAGAAAAACATAATAAAATAGAAATTTAAAAACAATAAAAGTAATAATGTAGAGTGAAAAGATATAGCACAAGCTTTGAAAGTCATATTATAATTTTAAAAAAGTACATACAAATACAAATCAATTATTTAAGTCCAATTCGACAATAGTAATCTTTCATTACATCTTTTAATATATGTTTGAATAATATACAGTTATTGGCAAAGACGTCAAGTTGCTCGTATCTGTTTGCTAGTCTAGGAAGCCTCTGCAGCGGGGAATTAAAGATATAGTTAGTAGCTGCAGTTCCCACGGCAAAACCTGCATAACTTCTAGTTATTCAAAAAAGGGAACATGCTCAATAACACAACACTTCAATAACAACACAAAAAACGAACACTTAAACTCATTCCAAAATAGCAAATAGCGAAATACAAGACTAAGACATTAAATTTTAATATTTCCAACTACTTTTATTTATTTTCTTCTATTAACTATCCAATTCACATCATTTTTTTATTGTCTATAATATAGAATGAACACCATTTTTAATTTTTTGTATAATTAATTATTAATATTACTTATTTTTTATTGCCACTAAGGTTTATTCATATAATAACTACATTATTTTTATTTTTTAATTTTTTATTTTTATTTTATTTTATTTATTCATGGGAAACTAGTACATATTAAATCAGATTACACATAATTATTGAACAGTATAGAGACCATTTTACAAGTTTCCACAGAATTAACATGTTATTAACATATAGCAACAATAACTTGAGTTATACAAAAAAAAAAAAAACAAAAAAAGTGAATGTTTTAAGTCACGGACAAACTATGAGAGTCAAAGAATTAAAGGTGAAAGGGGAATATATGATAGGAAAGGACAAATCTACTTAGTAAAAAGGAGAAGAGATAAGAATAAAAAGATTCTTGCACATATTCTTGTACATTTACTGTACCTACTGGAAGAGCACTGTCTGCTATAATGCAGTAAAATACTAGTGTAGCAGGTAGGGTGTCAAATAAATGTAGTGTTTGATGCCAAGACCCTCAGCAACAATGAAACATGCTTATACAATTTTGTAAACACTATAAAAACTTGTCACTTATGAAAAAAAAATTGCACAAAATACACGAAATTCATCAACACTGCACTAGAACGGCTCAAAACTACCACATAACCCAAGCTAAAACAGGACCATCACGACTGATTTGTAACGGATTAAAATTATTTATACATAATGTACCTAATAATATATACAAGAAATCCAAAGAGTTGAACAGCAAAAAATTACAGAATTGAAATAGTATAGATAGTTGTTTAAAGTTATAACAGTAATTTAGAAAAAGAAAGTGTTATACAATGATTAAAAACAACAGACCAAACAATTGACTACTAACAATTTCAAAATAGAAGTGACAAAATGCTGAAACTCAGCCAAATATAAAATTATTTTGTGTCCTTATTATATATTATTATTATATTCTTATATTAATTGTACGTAAATTATTATCCATATGACCTTTCAGTTCGCTGTCATTTTTAAAATTAAAAAATATATATGCCTCAAAGTAGAGCCCTTATTGACTTATATCGAGAAATCACAGTTACGGTGGCTGGGACATATCTTGCGGATGCCGGCAGATAGACTGCCAAAGCGGATATTCCAAGACCAAAAGGCAGAAGACCAAGGCACCATCGAGGAGCTGGCGGAATCAGTTGGAGGACTGCTGCGAAGCGAGGTTGCAACTAAATTGAGCTGAAAGCGAAGCCCAAGATAGGATAAGTTGGAACCTTCTATGCGGTGCAGGAACCCCGATTCATCAGGATAAGGGGTAGGAGAAGAAGAAGACTTACTTACCATCACGCTGTTTCATCAGGTGATGAAACCACATTCTTTTAATTTTTTTCCGCACGTACTTCTGAGTCACCGCATTTCTACCGCATTCAGTCTTACGTTATTTTGCCAATTCAAGGCTTCCCTTCCGTACTTCAGAGTTGGCACTAGACCACAAAAAATCTCTTCGCCGTCGCTGTGTTGCAAGGATTAGAAAAATCATAATTTATCATATGAAAAAGTTATAATTTGTCTGACCGCTTGGATATAACTCTATACGTGTTCCTAAAACTTTTATAGTACTTAAAAAAATATATCTGTGAATAATTTTTATAATCTAAAAAGTGCACTGCGCTATCGATTGATCAGCGAATGCATTTAGCAAATATGCAATAGCAACAGATAAGAGCGTGTTTTCGCTATTTTTTCTGCAATCATCAATGCGAACCCGACAGTCCGTGCTCTTCCATGTACCCATAAGCAGAACCTCTTATGCACAGAACTCATTCATCCAGCGAACATGCAAAGCATACAATGACCACTTCAATGACATTGATATATTTAATACCAACATCTCAGCTCTTAAAAATCGTATTTAAACCGCTTATATTATATTACTAGTTTCTATATCTTCACCGGATTAACTGAGACCGACCATCATCATACACACACCACAGCCAAACTCTCATCACTCTTTACACATACCCCATATCTGTATACAACGTCACGCACAGAATACACACGCACTCCACTCAGCCACAATCCCATGCACCTCACTCCACTTCCCCCTCTAACTCCCACTCCTATCCCTCTATTTAATATATGTTCTCTTTATTGCTTGACTTAACATTTTATGCCGTGGATCTCTATAATTGGTCTACGAATTACCCAATACGTTATGTATTATTATAATAAATTGTATACTGTTGAGATTCCCAAAATAAAAAATAAAAAATAAACATAAAAATATGTGTCGTGTGATCTTATCGTATACATTTCAACGGTGGTGCAAATAAATGCCTACAATTAGATTTTAATTATAATCGAAAAAAATATATATTGAAGAAACACTCTGCATAGATTTATATCTTATATGATGACACAACAAAATGACGTACTCACTTTTACTGTACATTTCGGAGGCGAGTTAAGGCTGCGAGAACAGCGTCTTGGTAGCGTTAGTGACGGACATTGTTAGGTAGAGAATTATGCAACAAATAAAATTTTACCTCATTATTTTATACTTCATGATTGCTTGCGCCATTCGTTAGCTTTAGTGACAGACATTGTAACGTAGAGAATTATGTTTTTTATTATTTTAATACCTCATCATTGATTACGCCCGTGAAAAATCACGGGACATATAACGACCCTTAGATGTAACATGTACCGCGCGATGATTGACGTGGCACACTCGGGCGCTCGAGTTTACATTCAAGTACTTTTACATTAAAGCACTTTTACTTATTTTTTTATGCACACTATTACACATTATTGCACATTATTTTTATATATCAAGGCATTTTAAAAATGTTAGTAATGTTAGTATATAACCACTTATGTAGATTTTTAGATATTTATTTGTTTAGATTTTTATCGTTGTTATATGTAATCGGTTAAATTAACACGCTAGTGAATATTTTGGGACGGTGTTAGAGTGTAAATAATACTATGGTTGTGGTGTGTAGTGATATTTACATACAAGTGTAGTGGTTGTCCTGACGAAAAGATGGGTTCGTCTCGAAACCGGTAGATACCTCCGTAAGTGGTTACATACTAACTTGTTCTAAGGTTTTCACGGCCACTCAGAATCTTCTGGTTTGTGTCTTCTAGGGTATTATGCCATGTTTATGCCATCTTTCAGGCCGACGTGATCAGCCCTGATGATGAACCCTGCAATTGGATCCGAAAAGTCAGCCCGAAAGGTCGTAAAAATACGGCACAATACTCCAGAGATGCAAACCAGAACATAATAACATTTTTGTAGTTTACTTTTTAAGGTTTGGATTTAGCCACCCCCTTGTATATTTACATTAAGAGATAAAAATATTTTTATTTATTAGTTCGCGATGATTGTGATATAATCCGTAGTTAAAGGATTACAACACTGTTTACTCAGTGATAAAAATGTCCTTATCTTCTTACACGTCTGGCGCATATCCCCTTAGCAAGGGCGATAATTCTATTGGTGAACTTCCCGGACAGGAACATAAGGCGTCTGCGAAGATCCTCACAAAATCAGATAAACCAAATATTGAAGAACGGCCCTGTTAAATGCTTCTTCTTTTATTAGATCCTTAATCTGTATGGACAGGTTAGTCCTGGTCTTGTGACGAGGATGTCCAGCATTCTCTTCATCTCTTTGGTGGTCTCTGGAATCCCGCGCATCACGGCTCTGGGAAGTCTGTCTGGTCCATTCTCTCGGCATGGTCCCTCCAGAAACGCCTTCTCTGTCTGCTCCATCTTACAATGCCTTGTATGTCGCAGGTCCTGCGGATTTCCGCATTGGGTACCTTCGGTTGCCCGCAATGGGTCTTAGGGTCTTCATCTCGGTAAATGCTTTCTTCAGGCCTCTTCTAATGCTCTCCAATCTTCTCTTCTTTGAGTTTTCTTATTCACCCACTACCTGCGACGGGGATAATATCATCGGCCCATCTTTTTTGAGAGCGGCCTCTTTCTCTTTTCTTGTCCCGTGGTCTCCCCGCCTAACTCTGGGTGCCCATCTGTCTATTCCTTATCTGGCAACATAACCTACCCATTGCCATTTTAATTTTTTATATTTCTCGGAACATGGAAGAGCACGTTCTGTCGGGTTCGTCTGCAGGGAGCATGAAAGGAGATTAACTCCTTTGTTTTCACCACTTTATTAGATTGTACAATCTACATGTTTCGAGAACAATGTTCCCTTCATCAGGATTGTTTGTGTACTAAAAATTGATGAAGTTAAACCATGCAAGGGTGTTACGGTGGGGTCGGAGGTGTTAATTATAAGAAATGTCATCTGAAGGGAATGGAATCTTAAGTGAAAAAATATTCAATGGTTGGTTGTGCACAAATTTAGTCTGAGTGTTTATTATATTTGAATTAATATTAACATTTTTCCTTATTTCAAGTATTCACTCAACATTGCTAGTTAAAGCTTTAAATTTGTGCACAACCCATAATTGAATATTTTTCCACTTAAAATTCCATCCCCTTCAGATGACATTTCATAATTAATACCTCCGATCCCCCCCCACCCTCATCATCCTCTTCACCGTAACACACTTACATGGTTTAGCTTTTCCAATTTTTAGTACACAATCATGATGGATAGAACATTGTTCTCGAAACTTGGATATTGTATAATCGAATAAAGTGGTGAAAACAAAGTGATTTATGTTTTATTTTAATAATAATGTCACCACAAAGTTCAAGCCTTCTTTCAATGAGAAAAAATATTCTTCGAACAATTGATATTAACTCCAGTTGGCCGGGACAGACGGGATATCTTCTCAGCAGTTTAAATAAGAGTATTAGATCAGCACGCGCTCTTCGATGTTCCAAAGTTTTTAGGTTGTGGAAATTTAATGCTTCATGGTAAGAATAGTGTTGATGAAACAACGCTATCTTAACGCTAGATGTAACGTATCTTCAAACAAAATACACACGAGACCTGGAATTGGAAAAATTCGGTTTTCCTATCAAACACGTTTCTTCTTTTATGTCATTATTTTAACCCAACCTCGACCAAACTGCTTTAATTTTTTTATTTTTTTTTATTTATTTATTTACGCCCTACAGGGCTTTTACAAACAGATATGTAAAATGTACATTAAGAGACTATATAGTTTAAAGAAAAAAAAATTATAACATGTAAAAATAATTTCGGCACAAAGTGGAAAGAAAATGCTTTAAATACAGATACATATAAAGATAAATATAATATAAAGTAAAAAGCAAGCATATAACAAGTAGAAGCATAAGGAAAACGTAATATAATAGAAATTCAAAAACAAAAAAAAGTAATAATATATAGTGAAAAGCAATAGCACAAGCTTTGAAAGTCATAATATAATAAAAAATTTACATAACAGTTAATCATCTCACTCAACAAACAAACAAAACAAATACAAATCAATTATTTAAATCCAATTTGACAAATACTAGTAATTTTTCACTACACCTTTTAATATATATTTGAATATTAAACAGTTATTGGCAAGGACGTCAAGTTGCTCGAATCTGTTTGCCTAGTCTAGGAAGCCTTTGCAGTAGCGAAGGGAAAAACTACATTTCAAAATGAAGACCACAACACACACACACACACGTTCACCAGTTTGAAGACTAACAAGTGTACACTACATTTGTAGTAAAAAGTAAATGAAGTGAAGTAATTGTAGCACTACGAAATTGTAGTACTAATGAAGTAATTGTAGTATTAATGAAGTGAAGTAATGAAATGAAATAATTGTAGTAATAGTGAAGTAATTATATTTGCTGACTAAAAAAAAACGAATTTGTAGTACCAATGAAGTAATTGTAGTACTAGTGAAGTAATTATATTTGCTGACTAAAAAAAAACGAAATTGTAGTACCAATGAAGTAATTGTAGTACTAGTGAAGTAATTATATTTGCTGACTAAAAAAAAAAGGGGTCGCCGGAAAAAAAAAGGTCGCCAACCAGATTTCTTCATTCAATCCCATTCATTTATCTACATCAACTTCCCAAAAATTTCACATAAAAAATGTACTATTTGAAGTATGTGCTCGTACTTTCGATAACTTTGAAGTGTTTGTACTTTGTACGGTTCGCTTTGAAATGAAGTGTACTATTTGAAGTATATACTTTCAATAACTTTGAGGTGTGTAGTTTGTAGTGTGCACTGCACTTCAAAATGTGTGAAGTGTACACTTCAATGTAATTTAGTACTACATTGTAGTAGTGAGTACAGAGCGGACCCATCACTATTTTGCAGTGGGGAATTAAAGAATTAGTTAGTAGCCGCAGTTTCCACGGTTAAACCTGAATGACTTCTAGTTAGAATTTTTATTTATTTATCTTCATCTTGTTACATGACATAGGAGATGGAGCCGCTCATCTCACTAGGAAGAACCTGTGCCGAGATGAGCAGCTGAACAATATATTGAGAACAAAAAATAATAAAGATATTCAACAAAATACTATATAACTATAAAATTAATTAATTAATTAATTGAGTATATAAATATAAAATGTGGATAATAAGAAGAGTATATATTGTAAAATACAAAAGCAATAGTGAAAGTAGAGTAATATATATAAAAAATCATATGCATGGATAGTAACAAAATGTATACATGTTACAGTGAATCTGTTTTTCTAGTGAGTCCATACATTCACTGGCATTTTAAAGAAATTATATACAAGGTCATTCTTATAATATCCAAACAGATTTTCACAGATAGAAATGAATAAAATATTATAACTAATAAACTTAATACAATTCCAGTGGATTTGTTTCCGAACTGTCATTTAAATAAAATTTGTTCACGATCGCACGCACTTCTTGAAGCACAGACAATACAACCATCTTTATTTTGCACGCGAACGCACGCACGAAAAGTATTGTGAGCCATCTTCTCCATACGTGCAAACCGTTCGTCCTCTGAAGCCAGCGCGCGTCAATCCTGGCATGAAATGAGCACTGTCAAAAATTGCACCGTGAAATGATCATGGCGCCGTGTAGCGTGGCACCCTTTGTGTTAAGGAATTAAGGCTCTCTGTTGAATCATATCAAGTGTGACGTCACGCCTGCCTGCCGGCCGCGCCCTACATAGGGACAAAGGGTCCGGGGAGATACAAAAACGTACAAAACTTAGATAAAATCAGCGAACAGCGCTGTTAACCGTTTGGGCGCGGCAGCCGAAAAGGCCACTCGTTATTTATTTATTTATTTGGTCGTCCAATAGGAAGATACATGGTAAGGTTAGCTAAAGTAAATCGCGTCCACAAAACTAATTTCGGGGATCGTGCTTTCTCGGTGGCTGGACCAAAGTTATGGAACAAACTACCTAATAAACTGAGACAAACAGACAGCTTACCACAGTTCAAAAGACAACTTAAGACGCATTTATTTAGGCAATTCTGTAAAAACCTATAAAATCTGACCACAACAACTCTAGCTAATGTTTTCCACTCCTATTGTGCACTCCGCGAAAACACCTAATTCTTTCAGGCACTCCCAACTATTATAGTATTAAGCTTTAATTCCATTTCTTGCATACCACCTAGTGAATAGGTGGTATGCAAGCAAAATAAGTTTTTCTATTTAGCAGTAAGTTATTTTGAAAGATAATTTTTCTGTGTAAAGCGCCCTTGAGGTGAGTATTCGCGAAAACAGCGCTATTTAAATTATCCAAATATTATTATTATTATTATTATTAAGAAAATAATACAACAATATATATGTCTCCCTCAATCATAGGGCGACACAGATAAGACAATGATATTTAAGATTGTTTTAACAGACACAAATAAAACTCAGTGATCATAAGAAGAAAAAGTAAAATTATCATTTTTTATAAGTAATACGTGTAATGTATATATGGTCAGGGAGGTTTTCCAGTATTTGCCTCATCGTACGACGATACCTACGCTTCATATTTTTACTTTTACTATTTATATATCTATATATATACAAAAATATCTGTTGAATTCTAATTAATATAATTAATTAAATAAATTAATATAATATAATTAATGAATATAGTAGATTAAAACAAATAATAAAATAAAATAAAAATTTAATGTCAATCTACAAAATTGCTCAACCAATTGAAAAAAAAGAGCACATACGTATTGTTTTTTATGCGTTTATTTAATTATTTATTTTGTTTCAACGGTAAACACATTTTACAATTTAAAAAAATCTAATACATAACTAGATAACACCGCGTAAAATAATTAAGTAAATATAAATGTAGAAAATAGTATGGGCACATAGGATGGAGACCACCAGTTCACACGGTGAAGCAGGCAATGTCTGTGGAGCTTCATCGACAGTCATCCAGAGGAAGAACAAAGATCTCCTGGATGACTCAATGGTACAAAATACTACAGAGAAACGACCAGGATGAAAGTGACACCCAGAACCGAATAAGATACAGCCTGAGAACGAGAAGAGCCGACCC
Source organism: Agrypnia vestita (assembly GCA_016648135.1). Lineage (NCBI taxonomy): Eukaryota > Metazoa > Arthropoda > Insecta > Trichoptera > Phryganeidae > Agrypnia > Agrypnia vestita. The sequence goes on along the minus strand of JADDOH010008095.1, from coordinate 5,171 downwards.
CAACAGCTTACCTAGGTAATGAGTTGGTACAGTGCAAGGAAGACGATTAAACATACTTTTGTTAAAAATTACTAAAAGCAGATCATATATGAAGACCCCATTGCAAGAATATTTTAACTAACATTCAAGTCATTTTGAGATAATTAGACATTTGCATTTCGCCTTTGAAAATTATGTTTTATTGCTAATTCAAGATTAATTTTTATTGATTTATGTCACTAAAATATCAAAAAAATATTTACAAAGTAAAAAAACGTATTGATGCACAAAAAAATAAAAATATACTAATTTTCCCTAAAAAAATGTAGTTAACAACCATTTTTCGCCTCTTTAACTCATTTTTAATAGAATAACACCTTTTTAAAATTGGTAAAACACGAACATCAAACAACCCTTCAAATGCTATCCGTTTTTACCATCCATTATCCAAAATTACAAAATTCCTGGCATGTTAATTAATAATACAAAACTTGGTATGTATTGTACTATTAATTATTTAAAAATTTTGAAAAATAATATATAAGTACATATTATAATAGTCTTCAAATTAAAACAAATATATTACAGTACTGCCAGAGTAAAATTTATATTAACCATAAATATTCCAATCAAATTAAAAGGCGTTTTAATTTCAGAATGATGGCACGAACATGTTATTATTGAAGATAACATGTTCTTCCCGTTAGTAACTGATTTGATTTTTATGAAAACTGAACTTATTTCCAATGAAAAGAGCGTACAATATTTAGTTTAGACGGCTTATAAACTCATTTTTGACAAAAATGTTAGTTAACAACTTCTTGCCATGGGGTCTTCATATTTTTACAGCTACAGTTACTATGAGCGATCACACTTTATGGGTTTATCAAAAAAAACTTAAATAATATTAATATGAGCAATTTGTGGTTTATGTTCAATATAACTAAATACTAGTACTTAGTTCAATTATAGTAACTAAATTTAGCGACACTGGAATAAATCTATACATTTTTATTAAATCTAATATAACTTCATATATTTTATGAATATATTCACCCTTGAAGAAAATACAAATTCAATTTCAATTTTACAATTATCTTTTTATTGGTGTCGACAGTTTTCAGGACAGCCGTTGCCGAAAAACGAGAGAAAATTAAATTTTCGCGAAAACAATTTAACCTCTAAGTTCGTCTTGATACTTTGATTTGTCTGCACTTTGGATCCAGATGCAGCCGGCCACTTGCGACGTTCCAGACTTTTTTGCTCCGCGCGTACTCTGTTACCAGCTCCCCAAAGGTTGCATTGCCAAACAGACGTAACCCCTGGGACCTTGAAAAGCGGAGTCAATGGCCAGACGAAACGGCCACGACGACAGTGTGATTAAAGACCCTCGAACAAAGGATAATAGGAGAGCAATTCGGCTAAAAGTCAAATCGAAACGCGGCGAAAACGTCAATGGTGAATCATGCTTTTGAAACTCGTTAGATTTTCGTTGTTTTTTTTTCTTATTAAAGAAAATTTTCACCCATTACATTATCATCAATCTATTTTTACTTCCTTTATATTAACTCGTGGCGTCTGCTTGTTTGACGCAAAAACTTTGGATCAATTTTTAACCCTTTTCCCGTGATCGAATCGAGCTGAACCTTTGCGAGCAGACTCGTAGCGACGATCAAGAAGATCTGTCAAATTTTCGTTAAGAAAAAATAATAATTATCGTATATTTTTGAATTTTTTTAATTTTTAATGTTTTTTTCAAATTGGAATCATTACAACGGCGGTCTGATAACGTCACGGAATATTTAAAATTTGAATTACTCCGTCGGTAGATATAAGAGGTACTTCACTACGAATTTCGAAAATTTATGACAATTGGTTCACAGATGATGATAGCACACTTCGTTTTTTTGGGAAGAATTCAAATAATAAATTATTTCTTTTAGATTTCTGCTTAGTTTTGAATAATTCAACATTACTCAAATCTGATTCTGACTCGTTAAATCATTTTACGCTGAAAATTCATGTTTTTAGAATTAGACATCAAAGCATGAAGTGTCTTATCAAAGCTCAAAACATCTGACAAGAAATATATTAATTTCCTGTAAGTTTAGTGTTATGTTATATGTTTTAATTCGTCTTTAATTGTTAAGATTATTATTCTCCAAAGCGAATATAAGAGGAAATAAAAAGAAAAGAAAATTCAAATGGAGATAAAGAGATATTTTTAGAGATTTTTGACATAGATATTTTTCTATAAATGTTTCATTTTCAGTCAATCAATTATTTAATTGCATGATGGTAAACTTAATTTACAAAGAAAGGGAGTAAAATAAAAACTTGGTTTTTATGGGTTAGTTTTTTTATACACAACGTTTTATTCCACTTATTTGAGTTATATAAGCCTAAACGCTTTCGATGGTCACAACCTTCATCTTCAGAGGCAATATTAAAACGTTGTATATAAATTATTGTGTTAATCATGAACTTCCACTCTGTAAACAAAACAACGCTTAATTTATTTTACTATTTTATTATATTTTAAATAGGTTTTACAAATTGTAAAAGGCTATTTAATAACCCTAATAGATAATAAGTATTGCATATATTTATTTAATGGCTTAACGCGGCTTGCGATAGGAGTTTACTGGTAGAAATCGTCACGTAAGGAAAAAGCGTTATGCCCCCTCCATGCAACTTTCTCCCTCTGTCTCTCTCTTTCTATTGTATATGAGTGTGTGTGTGCGTGCGTGCGAGTATCGAGATTCGAGTAGACGAGCATCGTGCGCGACAGGTTGTATAACATCAATACTGAACGGGTGGAAATTTTGTTAAAACTTATTTGTTTCTGTTTTAAATCATATGTGAGTGATATTGTCTCATTATTTCAATTTTGCAATGAAAATTGGGGAGAGAGAGAGAGAGAGTCGCATTCTACATTCCTCGATGCATTCAAAACTTTTTTTAAAGTTTTCAGATATCTCCGCTGTTTTGAAAACCTTGCAAAAAGATTTATAATTGAAACCCAATAAATTAATTCTAAAAAATATATTAATTCATGTTTGTAAATATTTTAAATAAGAAAAAAATAATTAAATGGTAACACAAACAAATTTTTAAAATAAGTTTATTGAAAAGTTGAATGTTTTGCTTCAATGGGTCTTGAGGAAGGTAGAGAAATTCTGAAAATTTAATTTTAATTTGCGTGGATTTCTATGAAAAACGATAAAAAAACTAACCCACAAAAACCAAATATTTATTATACTCCCTTTCTCATTGAATCAGCTTTCGTGCCTACTGCACGCTCCGGGGTCATTACTCATTTATATTGATTCCAATTTGAAAAAAACATTAAAATATCTTAAAATTCTAAATTATACTATAATTACTAATTTTTTTAAACGAAAATTTGTTATATCATTTTTACCGTCGCCACGAGTCTGCCTGCAAAGTTTCAGCTCGATTGTGTCACGGGAAAAGGGTTAAAAATCGATCCAAAGTTTTTCCGGCAGACAACAAACCGCAGACGCTACGAGTTAAAAGAAAGGGAGTAAAAAGGGGAAAAGTATGAGCACTGAGCAGCGAAATTACCTTCGTTTACATTTGGATGTCTCAAATAATGGATCTGACGCTGGAAAATTATTCTTGATTACAATTCAATTCCGCTGGATAAATTTTAATATGAAACTGCCTGAAACTGGTTACTGAATAAAAAGATTTTCATACAATTTGTTGTATCAGTCCTTTTAGGTTTAACTGATAGATAATATTATGCAGTATATATCCATTCTGTCATTACTTTTATAAAATTTTCACATTTTTACTCCCTTTATATCAACTCGTGGCGTCTGCTTGCTTGCTTGCCGGCTTGCCGTCAAAAAAAAAAACTTTGAATCGATTTTTGACCCTTTTCCCGTGATCCAATCGAGCTGATACTTGGCAAGTAGACTCGTGGCGACGATCAAGAAGATCTATCAAATTTTCGTTAAAAAAAATTAATAATTATAGTATAATTTCGGATTTTTAGCAATTTTATTGGTTTTTTCAAATTGGAATCATTACAAAAGTTTGATTACTAGTAACGGCGGCCCGATAACGTCGCGGAATATTTTATAAATTTGAATTACTCCGTCGGTATACATAATAGGTACTTCACTACGAATGTCGAAAATCTAAATTGACTGACAAATGTTTTTAGAATTTAATCTTCAAAGCATGAAGTGTCTTATCAAAGCTCAAAACATCTGACATTTTAGAAAAATATTAAATTACTGTAAGTTTAGTGTTATGTTATATGCTTTAATTCGTCTTTAATTATTGTTATATTTTACAAAAGGGAGTATAATAAAAACTTGGTTTTTATGGGTTACTTTTTTTGATTCACAACTAATAAAATTATTTAACATAATAAGAAGCAGCCTTTGTTTTGTAGCAATTTTAAATAAAGTTATAAATTCTAAAGTGGTCGCAATTTAAATTATTTTAGAATAGTACGATAAAGTAGGGACTTGCCCAAACATCTGATATAAATTTGCATTTGTGTGTGTGAACGTGTGTATGTGAGAATGCATTGTCATCGACATCAAGTCAGTTTGCAAAATTTCAGCTTGATTCGATGACGGGAAGTGGGTTAATTTTCACTTGCAAAATTTTTCCACAAGAAATCAATGACGACGGTGATGTTAATACAAAGGATTTAAAAATGAAAATCTTATTCAGAAATTTATTATTCTTTGCTTGCATTTAACAAAATTACTTTCATCAATAAAATCCTTTAACTTACTCGTCTAATTTATTCGGAGCCAATTAAGGATTTTGATTGTATTTCCGATGTTTATAGTGTTAACTTTTTGGTTGAATATAATTATCAATTTTAATTAAGCAACTTTGTATTAACCACTTAACTAGTAACTATACGTTTACCGGTTTCGTATGTTTTGTACTGTACTGTATTTTTTTAAATATTTATTAGAGACACTAACAGGATAATAGGTACATGATACTCACCAACACAGTCGGCGCGCCTATTTTGAAACAATCTGAAGCATTTGCGGCCTTCCCATAACAAAACGATGTGCTAGAAAACACATTTTCGTCACCCACTCCCACCCACGCACAGCCACTCCCCACCAAACTCGCTTATTTTCGATGTGACACCAAGGGCTGTCCACCACCATAACCACCGGTGGGTTGTG
>JADDOH010008094.1:0-27365 GCA_016648135.1 Agrypnia vestita | reverse complement strand
TGGACCCTGCAATGGGATCCGAAACGTCGGCCCGAAAGGTCGTAACAACACGGCATAATACCCCAGTAAACACAAACTTGAAGGTATTTAACTTAATCATTTAGATTTCAAAAAGGGGTTAGAAGAATATTTAAAAAAATATTACAACATAATAAAAAATTTCATCAAAATATTTTTTTTCTTAACATATAGGTACATGTATTATTTATTCTGTCCCTTTGAAGAAGAAAATAAAAGGGATTGGTTATCTCTTCCGTGGACAAAATTTTTAGATTACCATTTTTGTTAGCTTATAATTTATTGAGATTAATTTTTTATAATATGTAATCAGTTCAATTACACTTATAATTTATTAAAATAACTTTCATATTACTTTTTTTAAAATAGAGATGCGAACACGGAATACGTGTCACATCAATATTCTTACAAACTAAGCTAAACGCTTGTGCTATTAAAATAGGACTAACTTGCTAGCCCGGAGTGAAGTTCGAACCCGCGACCTTTGGATCACGAGGCGAGTGTCCTAACCACAAGACCAACAAACTACTCATTTTATTTTTTTTCACATTACTTACTTTGAAATAATCTTTATATAACTAGAATTTCTGCGAAATATGTATATCGAAATAAATTATTATTACGTCATTCGTATTATAATTATTACCATAATATTCAGATTTTAATATATTATAATATTGTCAGATAAATATTTCATTAAAAATGTTCTCAGATTTTCACGGCCGTTCTGAGTCTTCTGCGTGTAGTTTTCTGGGATATTGCACCCTGATGATGAACCCTGTAATTGGATCCGAAACATCGGCCAGAGAGGTCGGATGTACACGACAGTATATCCCAGAAAACTAAACGCAGAAAAGTTTAAAAAAAAAGAAAAGCATTTGTCCTTTTTTTTCAAAAAATATACAAATATTTATGTGCAAGATATGCACGCAGCCGAAAATCAACGTATCTGAAAATGTAATATGCCAACATTATTTTTATTGGATGTGGATTTAAACTTAAGTGTTTCGGGTTTCACGGTTCGAGCAGCGCTGGTTAAGCGGAGAGCCTCTCTCGATTGGTCTTCGCGGAAAATTAATATGCCTCTTTCTCTGTGTTTTATTCTGCAAAAGATAAAAGTTTAATGAATTACGGTCCATATCTCTCGTCTGATCTTAGGTTAACATTAAGGAAGGAGTTTATATAATGGGCCAATCGGAAGAACTGGCGAAATTATTAACAATAGATTTAATGAAATATGAAGTCCCCGCCAACTTTGGATCGCTTTTGATCCTTTTGTGTACTTAAACGGACTGCAAAGGTATCAAAGTGATGGATTAGATATTAATTAAGATGTGCAAATTGGCCAAAAAACATCTCGATAATTAATAAAGTTTTGCCATGCTTTGTATATATTTACAGAGTTAATAAAATGTTTAGTTTAACTCAGTTTTTTAGGTTTTGTCAACAGCGGGCATAAATCAGTATTTTTATTGTTAAACCTGATATTCATCTCGCAACAACTAAGCTTTTCAATGATTAGAAATTATTATTTTTTAAAATTATATTAACTCAACATAAGAAAGAAAGTGGGCCTACATAACCTGTTACAAATGACTTGTCCGTAGGTTCTTATTATCACATGTATGCAATACAGTAACTTACATTCAATAAATAAAAATAATATGAAGAATACAATATTCAAAGGAACAAAAAAATTAAAATAACATTTCGAATATGTTATTTGGTGGGGTGGTGTTAAAACACATTCAAATATTAAGCCAACATTTGGAATTATTTTAAAGCTAGTAGTTGAATTAATAAACAGATTTTTTCAATTTTGTGTTATTCAAAGATAAATCTTAATGCCCTCATAAGGTGAAATGCTTCACATAAAAATTGAAACGTAGAACAAAAAACCAAAACCACTTATTGTACATACTATTACACTACATATGTATATGTGTACTTCTATCTGAATAAAACCAATTAAAGAAATAAAAAACAAGTTTTTATAGTTTTTATTCCTATATGTGGCATTCTGTCTACTTTAGTTCCTCTTCTGCCAGCTCCAGGCTCATTTCTATCCATAATTATCAATTTTAAAAAAAGGTTTTCTATCATGAATTTTGAGTTTCAAAATCCTGCAATTATTATGTCCCGAGACTTTTCACGGATGAATGGCTAGTCATTTTAATAAAAAATTTAATATTACAATATATTGAATATTCAATAAAATTTTCCACTGTAAAATAAAATGGTATGTTTTTCCGGCCTACGTGATACTTCCCCGTACATAATACAAGCAAGCTGTAGGTACTAGACTTCTCATAATAGTATGACACCACACAATGCAATAATAATAATTCTTTATGATTTCGCAGTACATGAAGTGCACCGCAGTTAAATGGTTAACATCCAGAGTGTTAAGTAAGGGTTGTCATCTCTACTATAAATTTAATCATTTTTACGTGAATTATTTTTCAATTATATGTATAATTTTTTAATGAGATACGTTGAAATCAACTATATTTGGAGTAACAAAGTGTAGTTTTTTAACCTAGTATAAACCTTTAAAATGAAATAAAACACATAAATTGTGGTAATGATCATGGTAGCTTCTGGCTTCATTGGAAAGGTTTAAATATAGGGTATTTTTTTAAAGGTTTGATTAAGTAGCACTTTTTTAAGCCGCAAAAAAAGCTTACTATTTAATTGCTATAATACTATGCAATTGTATGCTTTCAGTTGTTTCTTTGCTTCAGTTGCTTCAAGTTGTTTCATCATAAGTCTATTCATATTAATTATGTATTTCAAAAAACATGGTATTCTCATCATATTTAAAATACTGATAGTACAAAACTAGCTGTAACCAGTAAAAAATAACGGACTTCTTATTTTTGGATTCCAACTTTAGCTTGTGGTGTGTATTCATGACGCTCGCCTATTGATCTGTTGTACGGTGGTTTGATCCAAATTCCAGGACACCAGTAAGTTTGTTTTATTTTCATTGCACAAGCTTTTACCTTAATTTTTGTTTGAAAAATAGTCAAAAATATTGAAGCGAGAGTATTCCGTATTCGCATCTCTATAAAATATTAACTTTTATTTGTAATATTTGAAAGCATAGGTACTTATTTTGAAAACGGAATCACTTTTTCATTTTGTTTAATAATGAAAACAGAAAAAGATTAGTTACAAAATAATTTTGAAAACGGAAAGAGATATTTGATTCTGGTTACGGTTAAGGATGGACATTATTAAATTAGTATTATTGGGGATTACCTTTCCAATAATTATTTCATTTAAAATTTCTATACCTCTAAAAATTACAGCTTATAACAGCAACAATCTAACTACTTTACCGTTTTTTCATCCCTGGGCCGAATTGTTTAATTTTTTTTATGAATGTTTACTCCTCGGAAAATTATTTAATTCATCTCCAAATATCAAATGTAGTGAAAAAATTAAAAATTTTCAATTAAACTCAATTGATTTTACATTTATCATTCTTAAATGTCAGGTTATTTTAATTCATATGTAAATATAGTTGAAATATACTCGATACCAAGGGAAAATATGTAAGACGGAATGGGAATAATAATGTAATTAATTAGAAATTAGAAAAAAAAATAAACGACCATATTATATATTAATGGACACATAGAAACAATAAATACCTATGTATATATTATTCAAAAGCTGAATTAACTTATGGCTTTCGTGTACGCACATATTGTTCAGACGTTCACATATTATTTGATAAAAATCTTTCAACAACAAAACTAAATTAAATTTTATAGAAAATACGTTAATTTAAGTGTTTCATTTGCTATTGTGCATCCCTACACGGGATGAAACGAGCGAAAATAATAATAAGGGAAGGTACTCGCCAGGGGTAGAGCGGGGGTAGGATTTTTAAAGTGGAGGGCGCCCCGCTGAGATTGCCAACTCGGCCCATGAAACATTACATGAGGCTGCTATGGGGACTACCGGGTGAGGCGAGACTACATTCCCCGTGGGAATAAAAATATGTTATTTGTACACTTTCAAAAGCTCAAATAAATCCAGAAAATTACACATGTTAATATAAAGAACTTTACTGTAGCGGAAAATAATTAATTTGCATAACAGAAGAGGATATAAACTGAAAGGAAATTATTCAAATACATGTTTTGTATAATGATTATAAAATATGAAAGGGGTATTTATTTCTATGTATAAGCTCCTGCTACTCTTAATAGAAAAATTAAGGATATACGTAAAAGGCCTGGCTAATCAAAAAATCACATACACACAAGTTCCTAGGTTTTCAACATTGGTATTGAAAGTCAATATATAACACAGCACCAACACTTACATCAGTCCTGATGATGGGTCCCGAGGAATCAAAATGTTCGCCAGAAAGATCAGAGATACGTAATAAAATAGCCTAGAAAATTCTTTAGGCGTGTCAGCCTAACTGTAATGTCGGTAGGTATGGGTAATTCGAAAGATCGCGAGGTTTCGCGTGAGATTATTTTTCTGGCTCTTAATTGGTCTTCACAAAATTTCCTCATTCCGTCGGTAACTGATTAATATCATTTTTCAGGGTAAATTTTTTTTTTCATTGTAAAAACTAATAGTTTTCTACAGGACATATGTTGTAGGAATAATTACACTCTGAATGGTATTTTTAAATATTTTTTTGGTTTCTTATACATGCATGTACCTCAAAATAATATTGTTGTTGTATCTCTCTTCCGATATTGAATTCATATATTTTATAAATTTAAGATTAATCATTATTTCAAAAAATATAATAGGTATAATATTTATTTTATTTGAAAATGATAAAGCACATTACTTGTAGGTAGTCTTTTTTCTTATCTTATATATCTTATTTAATCCTTCAAATTCATCCTTGGAGCTGGTTGTTTGATTAGTAGTAATAGTAAAAGTAAAGAAAGCAAACCGTTGTCGAAAAATCGATGCTTTTTTCTTTATTTTACTATTACTACTGATCAAACAAACATTTGGCGTGGCACATTGTATGACAATTAATTTGTTAGTGTTTCTATTCTTTTCTTTGAGTGTTTTAGTGTTTCGTTTCTATTCTATTCTTTGAGTCTATCCCCAGCATCGGTCAGGACTAGGAAAGCTCACTACTTGAAACATTTTATTTTGAAAAAAATTTTGGGAACACTTTTCGTACATTTTGCGACATCCCGTTTCCTTAGCAACATTCACCTCATATTTTTGACATTTACTTCTGAAACAGTGTGCGTTAAGCGCAATGGGGAGAGCGGGGAGGTGCGCCGCTGGGTGCTGGATAGAAACCAAATACATTTGTCAAAGCTAATGTTCAGCGTAGGCTTTCCGTTACCAATTCAGACTGTAAGGAGGCGGTAGTCCGTACCTTTTTTCGAAGGCTTCGTAACTGTAATTTTTACATTAGGTACATTTTATGTTTAGGTACCTTTTACTCTTTCTTCTTTGAAATTTATTGTCCAAGCAGAGATATAAATATGGGAGACAAACGTTCAGAAATAAAATATTAACTTCTTTAATAAGAGCAAAATTATTTTGTGGTGACATTATTAATATAATTAATAAAAATATACTGTGTTTTCATCACTTGTTTGTTGAAAACACCAACATGTTTTGGGGCCAATGGTCGCTAATGGTATATGTGGTATCCTGACGAAAAGACCCCGAAACATGTTGGTATTTGCAACAAATAATAGTTGAAAAAAAAAAATATTATTTATAATAATAAAATATTAGGTAGATGCAATATATTTTTTAAATTTATAGTTAAATTGACATGTGAGGAAGTGAAAGTCGCACCCTACCTAACGCCTCGAACTTTTTTTTTGATAAAATAAAAAATCTAAAAGATTTGCAGGTACTTCGTGGTGCAATATTATAATTTAAAATATGTTTTATTTTTACTTTGTAATACATATCTAAACAATAAGGACTGCTCCTCTCGAAACTATAGTAGTTATTAATAATTCATAGTGTGTATATAACAAAGTTAAAATAAAACATATTTTAAATTACAAATACTGTTTTACATCTTATTCATAATATGAAGTAAAAACTAATGGATTAAAAATAAATTAATCAAATAAATAAATATATGAAACTTTTATATTTCGGAAGTTATTTTTTCTTTCAATAATTTTGGAATTAAGTTATTAAAATTAATAATTTATTTTGTTGTGTTTGTTGAAATTGTGAACTTGTGAATACTCTATATAAATAAATAAATATATTTAATTTTGGACTTGACTTAATTTTGGAACCAGACAATGGATTTAGGTTGATTTTTGAATGCAAGCATTTGGATTGAGGTTGAGGTTATACTCTGCGATATGATGTAAAAAATCTCGTTTTAAGACACTAATTCATATCCGTTTTTAATTTTATGCTTGAACGGCGCCACACTGTGCGGATCTTCCATCGCGACTTTGCCGTCGCGAAACGCCGCTACATTTATTTCCGTACAGTATGCACTTATCAAACACAGTACGCGGATAATCGGTCAATCCATTTGCTTTGCCGATTTGACGCGGCAGAATATGCGCGTAGTGTGGCGCAAGCCTTATAGGACGAGATGAGATATCTCTCGGACAATTATAATCTCAATGGGATAAACACATTAACATTTTACATTTTCATTATTTATTGTATCTGTTTGAGAAAGGCAAAAAGGAATAGATCATCACATTTTTTGTCCTAAAACAACACTTTCGCTTCTTTCACTCTCATACATATTTTTCATGTAGGTTCATCTATTAATTGTTTATTGTACTAATAGAAAAAATATATTCTTAAATATTGCGACACAATCTAGGAAACACATCAAATCATTTATCTCTTAAAAAGGGGAGTTCATGCGTCTATCATTAGAAGAATTGGTTTCTTATGTATCATATTTAATACAATTATAAATGAAAATAAATCCAAAAGTTAAAAAAATTGCATTCATGTATGAGTAATAAAAATGCAATCTATTCTTCGGCCACCAAAAATATTAAATATTTTCAGGGCACTGAGTCAATATTACTTTGTAATATTATGTGTCTTCGATATTTTTTTATGTGGATATATCGTTTTAAAAAATACACGTTTGACCTGTCTAGACTCGAAAACCGGAACATGAGTCCTACCCACCTTAATTTACGCTTTCTGATCTATTTTGCGACCATCAATAGAGCAATGAACCCCAAAATCACTTTGATGTCAGTAAACGAGGTGACAATGATATTTGGGTGAAATACTTACTTACAAAATGATAATTTATCTCTCTCGAGCGCTGACGTTGCATAACGACAGTCTCGCTGGTAACTAACTCTTAGTTAGGTGTCTTCCTTATCTACAATTATTATTAAGGCATATTCTTTTAGTATATGTACCTACACTGGAAAAGGGATTCCCGAATCCAGCCTGGATATTAATTATAATTATGACTACTCAATGTATCATGTTGCATAAGAGGGAAAGCTAAGAAAGATATCGAGAAGAGAATGACTGCAAGGTGATAGATAGACTTTAATGCAATAATTCCTCATAGTACCAATACTGATGAATGGAATTAAAATCTGGCACTCGAAAAAGAAGAACGAAGTCAGATCATTTTGGCTTACGAGTGGCAAATGACAGAGTAAAGAAACAAATATAGAGGTCGCGAAGACTTACCAGGTTAATCATATATCGGATGGTCCTATTTGGAGCCTCAACTTGTATGCGAAAATGTATGAATGTGGATGAGACGAGTGTCAGGACAGAAGAGTGTGGCACTCTATCCTTTCTGCTTACCCCTGTAGGGACACGGCGTGATGGTAAGTGTTTCATAATACAGCTCTCACCATCGTCACCTTTAATAATAGCTTTTGTTTACATCAACATTTTCATTCTTTTCATACCATTATCCTAAAGGCGTCATCAAGACGCTTCTATTTTCGTCTGTTATAAACCCTTTGTTCCTGTTTATCCCAATATTGTCTGAGGCGACCCATCGATCATTGCATTCGAAAGGCATGTCCGAGTCACCATATCGAGGGTCTCTCTTATTCCAGTTTCTCATCTATCGTCATATAACTCTGACAGCCTGGATTCTTGAATAATTTAATATTATGTATTTTTTTTTGCGTTTAAAAATTTTTCGAGTCGTCTGCACTTTTTGTACTACGCAATATTTTATGACTTAAATGGAAAAATAATTACTTTTAACACTTTGGAAGACTCAAAGTGAATTTTTTTGTTTACTTTAATTAAAAATTAATATTCAGATTAATAGCCAATTACAATAGTACGACAAATCTGTCTATCGAAAAAACATAATTACCCCCAGAACTTTTATTGCCGGTAAACTACTTTAATAATTATTATGCTATATTAACCGTAAAAAATATGTTAATATTATTAATATTTAAAGCATCAACTTTGTAAAAACCACTACCAGTGGTTTTTACAAAGTTGACTAACAATCTGTTGTAAAAAGTATGGTCCGATTTTTATCTACATATCTATCTCACTTTATAGTGAAACATACTTTTCCCATCAGAAATTTAGATATTTTTTGATATATTGATTTTTACTTGCTATATTTCTTTCACTTTTTTTTAAACAGAGATGATAATACGGAATACATATCGATTTAATTTTCTTACGTTTTTCAAAATAAGCTAAACACTTGCTATGAAAATAGGACTAACTTGCTGGTGTTCTGGAATGAGGCTCGAACCACCGACCCCTGGATCACTAGGCACACTACACTAATTCGCTACTCTGTTTTATTAAATTTGTTTTATCTAACTTATGTATTTCGCGGGGGAAGTGAGGCTCCTAACAGAACCACTACCAGTATATGGTTAACCGGGTCTTGGCAAGTCCTCCTCTAAAAAATATTTTGGCTGTTACCGGGACTCGAACCCAGATCTCATATCCTTCCGGGAAGGTGTATTACCATTACACTACACCACCCTTGTACCCTTCCGTCAATACATCGACCTTATCTTTAAGTTTCATTTATTAATTTATTGATGTATATTATCAATTTTAAGCCATACACTTTTCGATGCGGTAGTCACAAATTACTTTGTGTATCTGCCGCTAGAGAACGCTAGAATAAACTGATTAATTAATTTATAATTTTCGGACACATTCGGACACAAATATTTATTATTATATTAAATAACACATTCTGATTGTAAATTGGCATTTTTTTCAGAAGAAAGTTCTGTGAAATGTATAACCAAATTTATTAATCAATTAGAAAGATGATCTGGGATCGAGTCCCGGTAGCATCCAAAATATTTTACGTTGATTTGATTTTTCTGCATGCCTTTCTAATTGATTAATAAATTTGATTTAAAATTTCACAGAACTATCTTCAGAAAAAATGCAACTTCACGATAAGAATGAGTTCTTTAATATAACGCTCAGTAATTTTGAAAAAGGGTCATCTTTTCACGAGAGAAAAAATGCTTGAGGAAGAAGGCCTTACAAACATAAAAATACTACGTTAGCCTAACGAATCACTAACACGGACCTCGTAGCCCAGTGGGCATGACACAAGTTTCCCACACCAAGGGTTCCGGGTACGGTTCCCGGTGAGGTCACAATTAATTTGTAGGTAAAATAATTAATATTGCATTGAATTTAAACAGTTTTTTGCTTCTACTTAAAAATTTAAAGTTTCGGAGAAAATCAGAATTCAATTTGTTCATTCTTAACTGTATCGTAAATGGATATCGTTTTAATTATATTCTAAACTATAAAATAAATTTTTGTTTCAATATTGATACTTATTGAAAAATAAAAATTAACCCTAATCCGCATTATTTTTGGGGGTTCTGCCGCTTGGGTGGAAAGTGGGCACAGCCGTGAAACATGTAATGTTGAAAGGCTGTACATGGTACGGAGCCTGCAGTACTAGTGCTGCATATCCGGCGGGCAGTAACTTTATTATTCTATTCTCCGTTTTCCCCATAAAAGTCTGGTTCAAGTGTTCTCCAGTGCGCCCCTGCTGGCCTGGGGAGCAACAAATACTCCACGTACATTTATTTTACACCCAAGGGTTGAACGTTTAAAAACTGACCCACTTTTATATATATATTTTTTGTCAATCACCGCTTAATTTGTTACTAAATAACAAGTTATTTTTATTTTATAATTTGATTGAGTACAAAAAAAATATTATTTTTTTTAAATATTTCTATAATTTTCATTATTGTACTACTATAATAAATGATGATCATGTCTTTATAGCTAAACCAATTTCTATGCTAAAGGACACGGGCTTATCTTCTATACCCAACGGTGAATTCTACTCAATAACAATTTTATCTTAATTACAAATATTTATATAAAATTATATGTTTTAATTTATTTGTATAGAACGTAAAACAAAAAAAATAATAATGAAGAAGTCTAGTGAAATTGCCATAGCCACCGAAATGATTACTGAAATACGTTACAAGATAATTACAAAAGAATACCATATCATTTATTAATTATATTGCGTTACACTAACACGAATTGCATGCATGATATTATAGATTTATTACGTTAATATCGAAATATTTTTAATAAAAAATATTAAATTTTTATTTCTATTGTATATTTCATATAATATTATTCATAATAAATTTATTCAAACATTTATATCTCATAAATTAGTCAATTAATTGGAGATTAATCCAAATATTAGACTAGGTTATGTTTTTTCAGTTTAATCGTATTTTATTATCCCAGATGTTCCTTATATTGAGTAAAGCGTTAGACAAGCTAGGTATTTACAGCTTATTCACATTCTCAGATCCAGAATTTTCTGTCAACCACCACAGTTCTAAACGCTTCAAGATTTTTCTGTGTCATTTTTGGGATACACTTCCAACCTCTTTTACCGACAGTTCAGATACCGCTGCTCATCGGTCGATTCTATTTTTTAATAAACCGTTTTTTTAGGTGCATACTTGTTAAATACCTTCCATTTTATTAGTTGTACTAAGCCCTGACTTTTAATGACCGGCGTGAATCGCGATTGTCTCGCTGACAGCATTATATTTGCAACATGCGCCTGGTTCGTGAATTTTAATTCTTGTGCCAAAATTTTTAAACAAAAGAAACGTCTGCGCCGACCCTGGCCAGCCGGGCACCTTGCGCCACCTCTTCCCTAACCCTGACCGACTTTTGGAGTGATTTTTTTTATATTTTTTATTTCTTCATTTTTTAATTCCACTGAACATTTTCAGTGATTTTCATTAGTTAATACTTATGTTTTGTCAAGTCTTTTTTCTGAAAGTTATTCAAGAATTATTGAAACATTCCCTCGTAAAATAGCATGTGTTCAAATCCTTGCTTCAAAAATGCGTTTGGCATTAATATTATACTTCTTTATTATATTAATATTATTTATATATATCACATTAATAATAAAAATATAGAAAGATTAATTTTGAAATCACAAAAGGTTTATTGGTAATTATGAAATGAAATTAATTTGTGATATTTTTGAATAATTGAATAATAACCTGCATTTCAATATGTCACGTTTTGAAGAAACATATTTTTATCCTAAAATTAATAGATAACTATTATTTATAAATTTAACTTTATTGATTCTAAGAGGGAATTTATAATATTAAATGTATGCAATAATATTGATGCCAATAAGTAAGATAGTTTGTGTTAAGAATTGAGTGGGTTTTTTTGTGGAAAAGGAGTAACAAAGCTCTAATGCAATATATGGTTCTGGTTTTAAAAAGTTATACTTAGGCAATTTAAAACTGATTATTTTTTTAAATAGAGATGCGTACACGGAATACGTGTCACATCAATATGATTACGAACTAAGCTTAATGTAAGTGTTATGAAAAATAGGACTAACTTGTTAGTCTTAGATGAGGCTCGAACCCCCGACCGTCGGACCAACAAGCACGTGAATTGTTAAGATTTTATTACTAAGGTATTTATTACTTGTATCTAAGACGGGCGTGAAAGTATATAATTATGTATACATATATACTATGCTGATCTAATTTTCTAATTCGCTTAAAAGGAAATACAAATATTTATTTACTGTATACCTTCAGAATAAAAAGAACATATGCATCCACGTACATTTATTCCAAAGAAAATTAATGCATTTCAATGTAATGTATAAGTCTCCTTTCATGTTCCTTACACGGGATACTCAGGAGGATGTTTTTATGTTATTATAAATAAAAACGTTATGTTATTTTTAAAGCTAGAAGGGTATTTTAATATGTATGTATTTGAATGCTCTATCAAATTAGTTGGCATACCAACAGTAAAACAACAAGTACCTAAAACAATAGAACACACATGTTTTTAGATATTTTTGTACATTTCGAGTTTTCTGGGCTATTTGGACAATTTAAATTTTTATCATCCCCTCAGTGGGGGAAAGACATTTAAGAAAACTTCAATGTTTATTTCTGGCTTCCGAAACATCCGCTGATATCGAGGCGCGTTAGCTTATGTGAAGCCTTAGCCTATTAAGTATTGTGCAGCGAGAAGCGTGAGCTCTTGCTACAGAAGCACTTGGCAGCAAAGCACATTTAGGAAGGTTTTATTACTCCAGAGATGAAGCTGCGTGAGTCTATTCAGGGATGCAATATTTGCTCTTAAAGCTTTAATAAGATAATAACAAACTTGCTTTATAATCTCGCAATCAAAATGATTGTAATAAAATGTGTTTATATAACCATTTGAGTTTATATACATAAATATCTGTGCCCGCAGCCGCGCTCACGTGGAATTCAATTTGAGACTATAAGATAATCAGTGAAAAATCAAATAATCTAAAGTACTCGTCCAAACAATGTTGTGTAAAAAGCAATTTTTATCCACTTAAAAATTTCCTGACGAAAAGCAAATTTATTTCGATAAGAATTTAACATTACCTACTTTAATCACCCCCGACAGATTAAAATTAATTTTAAATATATGTTTTATTCACATTTTATCAATTTGTGAATTAACCTTAACATATAGATGTACGTTGTTTCGAATTTTTTCAAAGGCCTTTTTAAGCTCTACAACTTCTATAAAAATTCACATACCTCTTACCATTAAGGCAGCATTTGTAAGAAACGCATTTTCTCGACCGTTTTTTCGTCGACTTATGTTGCAAAATTGGCCTCCATGAAAAGCCCTTTTATATTAACGGAATAATATACATACTATGTCCACTCTGTTATAAATATTGGTGAAAGAATTTTTGAAATCGGATGAGTAGTTTTGAAAACTTACCTTCTACATTTAAACTTACAAACTTTACATCTCTATAATATTAGTATAGATTATTCAACCGGTTAATAAAGAAGCTTTTAAAACGCGACTTTTAAATGACTGTACACAAGCGCACTCAAATATTTTAACGAATAATTTCACTTCATTTGTTTGTAATGGATTAGATATTTTAATTGATATCTTTTAATGTTTATTAATTTATAAAATAAACATAAAAATATTTTAACCGTCGGAATTAATTATCTGAATTCGCAAACCAACTTTAAGAGACAAGGTGTGCTTTTGGTCAAGAAAATGACATTGACACTAATGACCTACGACTAGACTGACTTTAAATTAGTAAAAGTGTTTTAAATAAAGTAGTTTATTTTTTTAAACAATTTATTAAACGAAATGTTGCCATTTCAAAAATATAAATGAAAAGCGAATGCATATTTTTTCACCCCAGATAATCATTAAAACAAAATGTAGAGAATGAAAGGCTCTGGGTGAGCTGCGCCGGTCCAGAAATGTGCACATTCGGGTGCCTAACCGCCCGAGAGTGCTCGGGCCGTCTCCCTGCGAAAATAATATTCTGGCATCGAACAATAATATAAATAAAACTTGCAGCCCCATACAGACTAATTTATGGCCCAATGTTTATTGTAATTTTTGCAACATATGCCTTGCTTTACGACCCGGCCGCTGGGTTCACCTCATTTCAGGATGCTCGGGGGGCCTAATGGCGGAATGAAAATGCCCCGAGGCGGTCTTCGGAGGCGCCATTTTTAAATGGGAAACTATAATTTACTTCAACTATCTGGATCATATTCGCATTACAGAGATGAGTAATTGTTAGTGTTGCTGTTTGTACCTATGCTCATTCAACCCTTTATGCTCGAGTGGTTGTTCTCTGTGGCACCGACTTTAGACAGCATCTGCCAGGGGCGTGCATATGTGATAATATTGAAGCACATTTTCTTAAGCATATTTTTTGGAAAAAAAAATATTTTGTGATATAGAGATATTATTACTAGCTATGAAATTTATGCATACTAGTTCATGAGAAAAGACTACAGATATCTCCAGCATAGTCCAATTAAATATACAAAAAGTCCCAGTGATAGAACTTTTAAAAATTTGATAATGTGTGGACGTTCTTACGATGCATTTTGTGTAGAGCGATCACTTAAGCCAGCTCACACATGTTGTAATCCCTGAGACATCGTATAAAAGACTTCCATACACTTTACTCGTATAAATAATTTCGTCCTTATGAGACTTCTATTATTCAGATATTAATATATCATAATATTCTGTCAAATAAATACACATTTTGTTTCGATATTTTTTTCCTAAATATATTTCTGCATAAAAGTCACACGCGCCTGCAATCTATAATTTGTTGCATTACTCGCAATATATTCGCATTATGCGTTTATGTAAATGAGTAAATGCGTAGCCAAATTGAAATCAAAAACGTAGGTGACGATGGATCCATAGATAGGCTTGCATGGTGAGTCCTCCCCATGTCAGTGAAGGATTCACCATGAAGTGGAGGACTCACCAACTACCAACACCTGCTGAACGTCATCCAAAACGAACCAGTACAAGCAATGCGCATTCACAAAGTTAAAGATATCTGAAAAACTTCATTTTTAAATTAAAGCTTTAACATACACACGTTCACCAATTTGAAGGATTGAAACGAACGCTTCCGTTGTGGTAGTTACCGAAACATCACCCACTTCGTCTACTTCAATGAACTACATGAAGTTAACTGCTAGTTCGTTGTTTTCGTACCATTGTGCGTGTAGATAAATTTATTGCCGATCGCCGAGGTGCGAATCTGGATGTGCACTCATCCACCAAAAATTATTATAAGCTTATTTTTATTTATTTTATTTTTATTTTATTTTTTTGCTATTTTTACATAAACTAATATAATTTAACATTAAAAAAAGAAAATAATTTATTCTATTATCTCTCAGAGTCAGAATCGTGCATAGAGAATAAGTATTGCAGGTGTAAAATATAAATAATCATTAATCTAAGTAGTACAAAATAGAATTGTGTAACAATGATTAAATACAAAAAAGTATTCTTCTGTATTCAGAATCTGACAGCCGTGAATATCTGAGAACATTTTTAAACATTAGCTTGTTGGTCTGGTGATAAAGACTCTTGCCTAGTGATTCGATGGTTACTGGTTTAAGCCCCATTCCTGAAGACCAGCAAATTAATTCTATAATCATAGTACAATACGATGACCAGGTGGGATTTCGTTAGCAGCAATGTAAAGGATTCATTAATATAATTAATAAAAATGAACTTTGTTTCATACAACTTATATATTGAAAAATATCATGTCTCAGAGCCCATGGCTCCTTCGTCAGGATACAATGTATACTAACAAATTAAAAATTAAAAATCGATGAATAGACAGTAAAAATATAAAAATTATATATGAGAAATGAATATTACTTCATTAATATGAAGTACCTACTAACATGAAAACAGATTTAAAACATAACTATTTGTAATAAGAACCAGGTTATTTTTAATCTGTTTACCTGGTTATTTAGAAATTGTTTTCATTTTTATTAATTATACTTATAATGTCACCACAAAAGTATTTTTCTCTTTTTGAAGAAAGATTCATTAATAATTCACTTTACTTCAATAAACATATATTAATTTATCACGAGTCAGTATTAATATATTAAAATGAGCAATTTTTTGATTTTTTTAAGAAATTGATATATGAATGCTGAACCCTTGAAAAAGGCAATTGAAACTTTTGCTATTGAGCTACTTAAGGCATTAAAAAGAGATTTTTTAAATCTATTCAACTTTTCTATTTTAAGGATAGTAAAAGGCGAATCACTTTCCTCAAGAATGAATTATTTGTCTTATAAGGGACAGCTTAGAATAAAGAGCGATAAAAATGCAATTAATTCTCAGCATTTGAGATTTGTTTGCAGATGAATTGTGTCCAGTAATTACTTAAGTAGTTCCTTCTGACATGGGACTAAATTAATTGTAAAAGCTTTTCCTTATTATATTATATTATGTAACAGAAAAGCCTCCCTTACCTCGGTACAGTGTGAGGGTATATCGAACAAAAAGTAAACATAAATCAATCTAGGCTATATCTTGTTTTCTTCTTATTGTCGTGACTGTCAACCAGAATAAATAGACAAAGATATACACATATTTCATGCGTACCTCCGTACATACTTTATGTGGGCAGATTTGTATATTGTTACTTGCTTATACCTTTGTTTGAACTGTATAAGTAACCTTTTCCAAATACTTCGAAAGAAAAATAGTATAATACAGTAATACGGCCTAATGGTATCTTTACTGAAAATTGAGAGACAAGTCAGTAGCAATTGTAATGGTGAATTATTATTTTTTCGTGAAACGGAGGTCACTTTCAAATTAAGAGCACTTAAGTTATACTAATGGTTTCCAAAAAAGAATTATAATCGTGTTAATGTTTTATGCTTTATTTTATTTGTACCTCCTATTATTATATGTATAATAAAGAATGAAAATGTGCCCCAAAAAGGCACATAGTTTTATAGATAAAAACATATATACACATATATGCACAGAACATAAAATACCAATAATATGAATGTTTAAAATCCTGGACACCTATAATATTGTATAACAATGTTAATAAGTAAAATAGATTATTTTTACAATTCATAATACAAACAACTGATTTTTTTAATATTTTAAAACACATACATAGGTAGGTATGTATAAAAGTTTTTCTCATTATAAATAAATAAAAACTTCAATTTTTCGAGATGCGAACACGGAATACGTGTCACATCAATATTCTTACTTTTTTGAAATTAAGCTAAACGCTTGTTATCAAAATAGGATTAACTTGCTGGTCTGAAGTGAGATTCGAACCCGCGACCTTTGGATCACGAGGCGAGAGTCCTAACCACAAGACCAATAAGCTACTCTTTTACAGGTTACAGAGATAAAGTCAACTAATTTTTCGAACTAATTTCCACTCATTCAATTTAATTATATCCTCTTTCGACAAATCTAGAAATAAAATGTTCAAAGAAAACTGTTGAATATATAAAAAATGTTTTTGACAAACTTTGTTGAAGGTGACATTTAATGATTTGATTGTGTGCTATAAAGTTTCTCAATTATAAGTTTTTATGGACTTTCTACAGTCACGAAAGGCTCTACGCCGTAGCGTCGCGACGCCGACGCATGGCAGGCCGCATCGCGACGTATTGCATTTGGGTTCCTTATTTGCCATCCCACTCGAATATGTGAGTAACCAGGGTCGAACTTTAAATTTGAAATTTAAAAAAAAAAAGATTTTTTGACATATATCGTTTGCTATATATGAATTTCAATCCTTATCTCTCAGTTTGAAGAACGAAACCATGCTGCAAGTTGCGAAGCAAGGAATATTTTCGAGCCAATATGTCATAATCTAACTGGAGAATGTAGAAGGTTAAAGAACTTGGCACTTCGGGAGCAATATGATACTCTATATATCTAGAAGGTGAAAGCAAGCAAAAGTAGATAAGTTACGAAATTCATGCAAATACCTTTTATATGAAGCAGCGAGATGTAGATGTTGAATAATGACAAGACGAGCCTGCAGGAAGCTGACGAATGCCCAGTAGACTGGATCACAATAGCAAAGTACTGTACTATGTAATGTACTTACTGAAATGATAGACTTTTGAAGTGTGAATGTGTGACAAATCCATTTATGATAGAATAAAGAATGAAGATATTAGGAATAAATCTAAAGCTGAGTTGAGCATAGTTAATAGTATTAAAAAAAGGTGGCTAAGATGGTTCGGCTATGTTGAGCAAGTGAATGAGGATAGAATGGTAAGAAAGATATATATCGCAATTGTTGACGGAGCCAGAAAGAGAGGGCGATCGCGGGAGACGTAGGATGACTAGATTTACCAGATACTGGAAGATGGTCCTGTTAGAAGCCTCAACGATCATCGAGCTTGCATGCGAAGATGTACGTGTGGATGTGGATGAGGCAAGAGTTATGTATCAGGTCAGAAGGTGGTGTTCTATCCTCTCTACCTCTCCACGAGGAAACGGCGTGATGGTAAGTAAGTAAGTAAGTAAGCAATAAATAATAATAATAATATAAATAGTAGATTTGGGACGGAATATCCGACGCATATTATATACAATCTCACTCTTTTAAACGAATTCATTTTCAATTTACAATCACACACAATATGAGTTATTAATTACAACTACAGCTTCGAGAGGAGCAGTCCCTCTCATCATCAGGTATGGTTAATAATTATGGTTAACATCCATACCCGATATGATGAGAGGGACTGCTCCTCTCAAAACTATAGTGGTAATTAATAACTCCTATTGTGTGTGTATTACAAAGTTAAAATAAAATATATTTTAAATTAAAATGGCAAATCTTTCAATGAATTCACTTTCTGCTCATAATAATTTTATCACAAAACTCTTCCTTCTAAGATATCCTTTTATATGAATCCTTTACCATAACTCTACCGACATCTCCATTCCATTTATAAATGATGTATGATCTGAGATTTTACCTGAACATTTCTAAAAGATGTAATAGTTTTCATTCAAGTTTTTTTTATTAAGAAATACTTATGATTTAAATCGCGTGAATACAATAATTGTTATTGTACAATTCAAAAAGTATCCGTTTATTAGTGTTGTGATATTTGTGGAGCGAGTTGCATTATTATTATATAATAAAGCATATTAAGTAATATAAACATCAGATAAAAAATAAAATTCAAAAACAAAACCACCACATCCAAATGACAAAATTAGGATTAATTTATCTATTTGTAACTGAATTTATGGGTAGATCGGAGATAATACAATTTATTTACTTTTGATAAAATGTTTCTAAAACATACAAATATGTTTGAAGGAATAAATATGAATTGCAAAACGACCACTGTTTACTTTATGTTATCTTAAATTGGATGAAAAATAAAAACTGGTCTCGAGTAGTAAAATATAAAATTATAATAAAACTAACATTGAGATAATAAAGTCTATATTTTTCACCCAATTTGGGGAGTGTTTTTGGAGTGACTTTCCAATTAAACACATCGGTAATAGTACGGTTTTATTACAGTATAGTTATGCCTACAATGCGACTACGGAAGCGGCAGTATTGCTTGTGTGCGACCGGCCCGCGGCGCGGCTGCCGACTCGCGTAGTGCGAGCGGGAGAGCTAGTTTCCCGTCTCACAATTAACATTAAATAACGCTGAAATAGCAAAGTCTATGTTTTTAACACAATTCAATGATCATCATAAAAATCTCTACAATTTTAACGCCAAATGCATCAATAATATTCCGCCATCTGTTTTCGAGCAGATTTTTAGCACAACATTTATTTTAATAGAAATTTTATTCCACAAAATGCTGTTATACTGCCTTTTCCGCCTATTTCTATTGGTAAATAATGCCATTAAATAAAAATTAACAGTCCATCAAAAGTAAAACGAACCGTATTTTCGCAAAGCTTTCCTCATCGCGATGACTGTCTTCCGATTTGAATGAAAAATCGAATAAAAACTTATTTTCCGGACGTCCCGGTCGGTCCGCCCCTGGATGTTCGTATAAAGTTTTATTGGCATCAGATTAAATGTAATCTGCCGTTGTAGAGCGCCCGGGTACGCAGTGAGGTGAATTTTTCATTTTATACGAGCTCCTAACAAAACAAATGTCGTACTAAAATACCTATCTGCAGTACTATTTATTAAAGAAAGTAATTTCGCGACTAGATTGTTCTGTGAAGGTCCACGACGCTGAGACGATTTATGGAACGACCAAAATACAAAGCGTATGCTTCTGAGGAGACATCATCGGTCTTGTGAAAAAATGTATAATATAATCACTGCTGACATCCCACCCAAATGTTGTGATTAATTTGAAAAACAATCATCGTAGAGTCCTTTCAATTTTTTCATTAAACTAAATTTTGCGATACAAACATGCTGAGGTGTGCTTTTGTCACAACTGTTGTTAGTAATCCTCGATGAGTGCATTAATTTTTTTTTTGGATATTGCTACATTTGCTTTTATACCCCATATATACAGGATGTACCAGAACTAGCAGCACAAAATTGGCCGTTAGATTCCTGCATATGTTATAAATCTAAAATGTTCAAGCAACTATGACCTAATATCAGAAGTTATGGAGATATGTAATATCAAAGTTTTCACTTTTTTTTCAATATTTCAGACTTATTTTTTGCAAAAAGTTGAAATATTATTACAGTAACTTATGTCGATTATGAAAAATTCATTCGCTTCAATACAAGTCAAATAAAATGATGAAAACTTTTCAAAAATTGAAAAAAGGTTTTTTTTACATGTTTTACAAGTTTTTATTTATAAACAAAGTCACCTTGCTTGGAAAAACTATTCCGTAATTTGCACTAATTTTTCATTAGTTCTTCATCTTTGTTTTTTGTATTCTTCGTCTAGAATATTTCTCCCATCCATGGAGGACTTAATTCACGGTCGCTCGCCAGTTTCGCCATGAGTGGTTTTCACTGGTTTTCAAAATCGACTGATGTAGGTTATTGTTTATATAAGACTCTCAATTTCTGGAACTATCTCGCATATTTTCGTGGGTTCTACCGGTTTCTAGGTGTTTCCGATTAATTTAAAAGCATACAGATTATTGGGAAATTTTCGATATGTGCGGTTTCTCTGGCATTTCATGATAATACTATTATGACATAGTAACAACACTATCTACTTAATTCTGTGGATATTGGAGTGAAGAAGTAGATAGAAACAGTGATGATCATAATAACTTACAGTGGATAAATATTATACGTGGTGTGTACGTAAGAACTTCTTTGAGTGCCTATATAAAAATACATATGAAGTACATACCTATTAGGTATACCTAGTTAGATTGTACTGTTATTAGATTCATGTTAAATTAATCTCTTTTGATTGTTAAAAATAAATGTTAACCGTAGGATTCATTTCTTGATTGACCATAAATAACGGTTTAAAAGGCTTATAGTTTACTTTTGGTTTAAAATTTATTTGGTTTTTTTTTACTGCGAATTGGTTCACTGAGATTTTATTTCAGAAGACTTAACAATTTACCCTAAATATAATTTTCTCAATCATAGAAAATTTTTACTCTCTCGGTTCAAATCTGTCACAAAATTGCGTTAGAAAATTTTGTATTAACATGCTCTCACTTTCACCTTGTATTATTTTTCATCTTCAAATGGTATATTGACTTCGATACCTGGCACCTCCGGAACATTTTTGAAATAAATACAAATAGTGAAACGTGTATGGAAGGCACGTCTTTCACATGCTTAGTACAAAGATACCAGGATCTCACTCATGCTGTTAAATTAAATTAAATATAATTTAAATTTTATATTTTTATGTGTTTATTTTTAGATTAATATATATTTATATATTTCAACGTTTTTACTTTTACATTATTCATTTCATTAAAATTTAATGCTAGTTATATATTTTTTTGTTTTGCATAAAGCTACTCTCGTTGAATATTAAAAGGGGCCAGTTTAACAACATATTTGTTAATTACTATTTTCATTTTATTCTTCGGCAAAGTAGTGGCATAGTCCCGTTTGTTACACAGAAAACCGGGGTTCCAGTCCTCCCTAGGTAAATAAAAATTATTATTAATTTATACAACTGAATTTACAAATATTTTTTCTAACCAGAATGTATATTCCATGCAGGGACGGTATAGCACAAATGTCTAAAACACGTAACGCGTTTAATTTTCAAATAATAAATCACACATATGTAGGTATCTACCGAAACGCTTTGATGAAGTACTAACGAGATGGTGAACAGATCGGCGGGTAATTAACAGAACAAGTCCTGTAATGTCACCAAAACAATCAACAGACAAGGGGACCTCCGGTTTTCTGTCGTTATCCTTCAGCCGTTAGCCGTTAGCCTTCATAACGTAACGCCGCCGCCCGTTAGACTTGGGACAACGGCCATCCGCCCCGGACGAGACTTCCGGTTACAAAACTGATGCGCCCTAACCGCGGGTTAAATTTAACCGGCAGGCTCTGTTTCAACGGGGGTCTCCTACACCCAAACCGGGAGTATATAATGTAATAAATAATTATATATTTTTCATTCATCCGATTTAGCATTGGTATTCTTAATATACTATGAACATGTCGAAAGATTTCAAAAACCATAAGTAAAAATAAATACTTACTTATGATTTTTTTAAATAACTTAATTTCTATATATTTTTTTATTTGATTAATAGGTATATTGTCGACCAGTGAATGGGACAAAATTAGCAAAAAGCTCCCATTTCGGTCCTTCTCATCGGTCGCCTGTTTAACGTTGACCAGTGAATGAACACCCACCGCATGCCATGACCATTTTTGTTATTATGTATATTATATTTACATTTATGTTATTATGTATAGTATAATATATATTAATGAGCGAAAGCTCCCATATCAGTTCTACTAGTTTGTCGCCAGGCTGACATTTTTTACTCCAAAGGCCTTACCGTGCTATGTAAAAGACGACACGACACAGATGACCGCAAAAGCCCATTCACTGTACCTCTCTCCTACAAGAACAGAATAATTACAGATTCCGATTACAATTCGCATTTCGTTACGGCTATATCTTCGCACATTATATACACTAAAAGATAGGATTAAAAGTCACGCATTTATGGTAGGGTGTCACGAAAATAAACAGTAAGCGGGAGGAACGACAACTGAGATGATACAGGCATATATGTAAGGCGGAGACCACCAGAACACACGGTAAAGCAGGCAATGTCTATGGTGCTTCATCGACAGCCGTCTAGAGAAAAACCAAAGAACTCCTGGATGACTCAATGCTCCAAAATCCTACAGAGAAACGGCCTGGAAGAAAGCGATACCCAGAACCGAAGAAGATACATACAACCTAAGAACGAGAAGAGTCGATCCCAATAGCCTACGTGGGCAATGAGTTGGGACAGTGCAAGGAAGAAGATTCATGGAATATATTTATTTTCCATATTCAGTTTTGTCACAAAAATTTTGTTATAAATAGCGCGTTAAAAAATGTTTATGTAAGCATTAACCTTTGATTAATTCGCGCTAGGATAAATCTATTAATTTTTTATAAAAACTACAATATTTTTAATACGTTGTCGCAAAACTTTGTTTTAAAAATTGTAATCTCACAATAAGATTCATTCATTGTATTTGTGAATTCATTTGAAAAAAAATACAATATATATGAACGATCCTAGTGACCTGAATTCTTACACATCGTTTGTCGAACGAAATGTATGAAAGCGTCTTTCGAAGAGTACAAAAAAAAATACTGTGGTAAGCTCTATTTTTATGTATTCATGGACACGAATCTGCAAACTCTGCCGACGCTAGAGTTATCCTGGCTGAAATATCATGTGTTTAAGTCGGTTTCCTCTCCTTTATCTGTCTGCTGCCAGTGACAATCAGCATCCTGCTCGGACCGGGAGATAAGCGCTCCCGGCGGCGAATAATCAAACTAACAAACTACTTCATTACTCCGCCAACACCGAGGCGCAATAAAGCAGGAGTGGGGGCACACGGTTGCTTTTTGCGCTAAACGAAAGAGGGTTCTAATACAGAAGGATATTTTTTAAATAAAAAACTGACGCTGTCAAGTCAACACAGCATTTTTAGAAATGCCTTTGAAAAATATGAATTTCATTTCTTAACAATCCAATATATCTATTTTTTAAATTATTTTCATCAATAACGGCAAAATATTAATATTTAAGACAATACATGATTAATTAAATAGCTAAAGTTGGGAATTTAGAATAAATTTTTGATTCCTTTTTTATATAATAATATCCTATTCTTATGATATATTGAAAGTTGACAACTACTTCTGTAAAATTGGTTGAAAAAACTACACAAAAAATTAAATTTATTTAATATAAAGTATTTTTCAAAACGTAAATTGTATGTAAATTAAGTGACAGATTTTTTAATAGGGTAATTAAATTGAAAATATTTTTTTTAATTATATAATATTACTGAAAAAAAGTCATCTCACAAGTCCATGCAGTCATATAAAGCCCACAAGGTAGAGTAATTTTCTGTATTTTCAAAATATCGATGGTTTGGTTATTTATTCATTTATTAAATAATAAACTTTATGTCATTTTATACAGCGAAGATATTTTTTTTCGATTTAGATGCATCATCTTGCATAAAGATGCAAGTGAATTTTGCTCATGTTGCCGGATGATTGCCTTAAAAGAATTTTTTATTAAAAAATGTGCAATTTAAGGTAAAACGTTGGGCAAACTTTTCAAATAAAAGCCTCCTTACAAAAGGACCCGAATATTTCTTATTGCGGAACTCAACAGTTGGCGCCACACCCAAAAGCTAACTCCGCACAAAAAAGACCTCCTAAACGTATTTCGTGATAACTTTTAACAATCGTCGCTCTTTTGTCTTTTTTGGCGGAAACACCGCAACTCGATTTGGCGATTTTCCGCTCCCCCCACCCTTGCCGAGGGGAGGGGGAGGCTTCCTCCCGCGTGTCCGGCTTTACGGATCCAAGGCACAGTTTAAAACTTCCGATTCGCGGTTTACAACGTCGACAGTTTAAAGAAAAGGCACCATTGCCACTCTTGCACTATTAGCGTAACTGTAATGCTCTGTTTAAATACCTGAATTTATTGTGGGTTACAATAGCAAAGGCAAAAATATTTTTAAAAAAAATTAATAGGTACACTCTTCAAGGATTATTAATTTATTATGTGGAAATGTTATCATCATCACCATCAATGACTCCACACGCCATTGTGGACCTTGGCCTCCTCCAATATTCCTCTTCATCTTTCTCTATCCTGATGCTTATAGTTTCACGGCTTGCTGCACTCTATCCATGATCTATCCGAAACATGATTTTAGAAGGGATAAATACATAAAATCTAAAATACAGCACATTTTTAATTTGTATTCTGTGCACCTATATCGGTGACTGCATTAAAACAAAATTATAATATTTTGGATATTGCCGCTTTTGCATTTCATCTATTTGTATTCATTATTCTTCAGTTTCATTAAATTATCGATGTTATGGTTATATTCAATACTATCTGTAATATTTCGTTAAATATGCGCAATATAAAATTCATATCTCTATGTAACAATGTATATCACTGTCGCTTCCAGATGATATACATTGTTACATATACTGTTTAACATATTACACAAATTGCGTACTACGAATTCGCGATAATTTTATTTGTTGGGAAAGTTAAGTTTTAATTAGCATTTTGAACAGTTTACACATTAAGATATTTGAGTTTATATGTTCCTGATTGAAGCTTTTTCGGAATCACGAATATTTAAACTACGGAAAAGTCGCACACTATTTAAATTTTAGACAGTATTTATCTATATCAGACTTACTTCATTTAATTTATTTTATAGGAATGTAGGTAAACAACATATTTAAATTATGGTGTCAAATATAAAGTACTCGATATCCAGATCAACTATCCTAGTTTCGAATGTTTGTCCATCTGTCTGTAAATTGCTGGAATTACAACAACGACACTGATAATGACTGTCGCTAATTAGGCGCGGGCGCCCGAGTGTGACACGTCAATCAGCACGCAGCTCAGGTCATCATCCCGGTGACTTGATTTTGAAATTGGTTTTTGAGGGCTTTTATAGGAAAGAAAACCTTTTTTGCATTAAATATCGAGAAAAATGATTTAAAGAATAAAATAATAAAAAAAACTAACGGACAAAATAATGTAAATTTAGATTTACATTAATTAATTATTGGTTATACGTTAATAAACTATAACAAAAAAAATATTGGAAAACAAATTTATAAACAAAATTTTGCATTAACACACGTCAGCATATGTATCAACTCACAATTTAGTTTAATTCAAATGGCTATTATTTCTAATTGCCAACCAAGGATTGCAATTTTAAGAAAATTAATTATTTTTTGTGAAATTAATCTGCATTATAAACACATCTGTAGATACATTACGGTGTAAGTTTCTCAGTGTAGAACTTCTCACTTATATACATCAAGGACCCCGTAAGTGGTAGATCTTCCCGGCAGCCAGCGCAGAGTGCCGAAGGTAGTACCGGGTCCTGCGGTGCGAGTGGGTCCACCGCGACCCGACGACGTCTAGCCCAACGTTCCATTAGCTCTTAGTAACAGAGCCTTCATTTATCTCGCGATGCGAAGATGAAGAAATGACTTACGTTCGCGTTTCTTTCTGATAGTCTATTTCAAGATGATTTGTGGAACTAACGAAATATTTATTTATTAATGCGATAAGATAAGACGAAAAAACGACCAGAAGCTTGGACCTTGGAATATTACCGTCCCTAGAGGCTGAATGCGCAGGTGATGGGAAGCAACGTAGGTACCTATAAATATTACGTTGCTGGACGGTCGGTGACTTAAGGTACAGATACACATGCTTATTAATGGCATTCCACTTAGTGGCATGCTCATAAATCAACCGGCGGTTGTATGGCTAGTGGCATGCACGTTACTAGCAATGTGCGTACACACGTGCCACTAATAAGCAGGGCCTAGAGAAGGTCGATACTGCGCATGCTCACGCGCCACTAAATAAGCATGTGTATCTGTAGCTTTAGTCAAAATAGTCGAAAGTAAAATTGTATTCTTCGAGCGACACGTACAGACAGGGATATTTTTAAGTAATAATTTTCGGGCGCGAACATTCTGATATATAAACTCTTTCAACAGTTTTCAAATAAAATGTATCATTTACCAAAGTACTTTGCTCAAACCCCATAGCCGCGGATACGTGATAATAAGTCTCCCAAATATTTATATATTTATGATAAATTTTACGATTATATGTACGTTTTTTATTATTTCGTTTACACTATTTGACCGATTATTACCGAATTTGGCGTAATTAATTTTTAAGAACTTGCAAAAATGAAGGCACAATCCCCGCTCTTCTTGGCCAACCCTGCATATCGACATAAATATCATTCGCTCCAAATTTCGCACATTTACACTTTAGAACCATTCGACAAA